>CANSZD010000186.1:1225000-1382500 GCA_947648045.1 Beta corolliflora | reverse complement strand
TAGGAGTTTGTACTCCGGCCAATTATCTCTCCTAATAAAAAAGAATGGGTTTGTTCTTTTCACCTTATTTTTAGTCCTTTAAAGAGAAAATAAGTTCAAATAAGTTATGTTCAGTAAAAGTAAAGTTTGACACATTTACAAATAAGGTCTACAAAGTTCATATAAGTCGCACAAGATGTAATACATTTTAATAAGTTAAATATAAAAAATAAGTTGAAGAAATGGACCCTATATTTAGCTTTTACAACTATATATCAATGACATTTTTATTAAAATATCATTTAATTAATTCACATAACAAGTGTCTGGCCTCGGACGATCCCCGAGATAATTATGTAAAGAACTATATTTTATAATCTATTATAAATGAAATTCATAATTGGATCATTTTTCCATTAAATTTTCTTAGTTGTGTTGATATATATTATGTTTTGTTACGAAATGATAAATATAATATTTTGTAGGTCAATGATTAAGACCTTAATGCAGAAACATGAGGTCATGGGTCCAAATCTCATATTGTACAAATCATATTACTAATTTGTTATATGTGCATGAACGACATGTAATGAGATCTATTGAATGATTGAGCGTGGCATATGACAAATGAACTTTCTTATAAATGCTTTTAAAAACAAAAAGCATTATATAAATACACATTTATAACAAGGAACAGTGTTTAGTACAAACAAAAATATAGTACCTAGCCACCCCCCCCTTTTTTTTTCCTCAAACCCTGGCCTCTCCTACCCATCCCTTCATCAGTTAGGAACTGCCATGAATGATATCATCCATGGTAAGCTTCTTTTCCCCTTTTATTTTCAGTTTTTAGTTCATTTTCTTGTTTTGTTAAATAAATTAGTCTCTCTTTATGAGATTTTTTCAAACCCTATTATGGGGATTTTAGTCTCTGTTGTGGAGATCTCCTTCTCCCTTATGGGAGTTGTTAGTGCGGTTTTTTGGTTTTTAGGTATGAGCAATTGTTCTCATTTGTTGAAGTTCGAGATTCAACATGAAGGTATTGGAATCTTGGATGCGGTCAACATGGCTCGATCAAGAATGCGCTTCCCAAACTATGTCATAATGATAGACTTTCTCATCAATAACTGCTTGATTCAGCAAATACAAGGGGGCTGCGCTGTATTGCTCGATCTGGTCCATTGTAGTTTCTTCGAAGAAGAATTTCATTTAACCTTCTTTGATTGTATCTTGTTTTTCTTTAATACCTATTGTAGATGCCGTTTGGCATTCAATTAATGCATTTTCTCTTTAAAAAAAAAATATAAATACACATTTCAAGATAAATTTGGAATTATTTACAAAGAAAAGATTTGCGTTTTGGTGGTAGAATGATGACACTAGTAAATGGTCATGGGATCAAAACTTCTTAAACAACTTTTTAGAGCTCCTCACATGTTTCAATAATAGTATAGAACTATAAATTTGTTCATCTCATATGTAAAAGTAGGCTAATAAAACTACAATTGGTTTTGTAAGAGACCACATACTTGTAATTTAAAATTAGGCAACGACCCAAGCCAAATATTAAGAAGCCACCTTTCTGAATATATTGACTAGTTAATCTATTTACCAGTTTAATCCAGTCAGTAATCACATTATTTAATTCATTTACTGTGAGTTTAATCCATCTAGTGACTAGCTTGATCTATTTAATAAGAGTATTAGGTTTCTTTCTTAAAATTGTTTGTTGTAGTTCGAATTTCAAAGGGAGAAAAGGAAGAGGAAGAGAAGGGACAACTAGGTTGGTGCCAAATGTCTATAGATAATGTTAGATTAAACTGAGATGAAATAGATTTATTAGAAGAATATAGGCTTGTGTTAGAATTAAGCCGTCTATTCTTATAATTTGTGATAAAATCAATAATAATAATTATAAAAATAATAATAATAATGTCAAATATCATGTAAAAAAAAAGTCAAATATCATCACCATTCTTCTCTCTCTATTTTTATCCCCTTAATTTTATTTTCTTTCAAGGAGAGCACTCCTACAAATCTACTCCCTTCGTCAGCTAATCTTCCATTACCAATATTTAGAACCTCATCCACGTTCCTTTTCGATAATTACAAAGTTGCCCCTGCTATGAACATTTGTGTTCATGTCGGATATCAACTGCCCATCCTTCCACCTCTAGCCCTAATTCTCGATTACAATTCACAACTCCCTTTCTAAATTTAACCTTTCCATCTTAAAATTTTCACACACAATTTCTAATTTCCACCATCAAATTCGCATACCCTAATTCAGATAAGCAGATTTGCGGCGAAATTCTACTTTTTTTCCGACGAGACTGCAAATTTGAGCTTCCAAAAATCTGAAGGTTTGTTTATGAGTACTTTTTATTCAAGAAAGATTTATAAATTTGTATCTTACACATTTTTTAGCAAGAAAAATGAGGACTTTATTTATTTCATTGGTAAGTGATAATGTAAATTCATGTCATTTTTGTTAATCTATTGTTTGTTTGGTTAGGATGGATTGTTATTATGTACTTTATTTATTCGTTATGTAAGAAGAAGAAATATATAAGATATTATCATCTATTCATTGCTATTGTATGATGCAAAATGTGAACTGTGAACTGTGAACTGTTGAACTGTGAAGTATAATTAGTATAATGTATGCCTAAAATGAAGGCAAAAAAGGTGCATTGAACCAGTTGACTCGACTTGAAATCGGACACTTTGTGTCATGGTCAAGGGATTTTGGACCGGATATTGCTAATGACTTGACCTGGAAATGCCGAACCCAAAATTATCGGACCTGAATGATTGTTTTGCCTAGTCTAGTGTTGTTTTTTGATGCTCTTGTGCTGCCCCTTAACTTGTTGCGGACCCTCGTGTTCTGAGAAGTCGACAAAGAGTAGGATTATACTGCCAGGCTCACTGGCTCCTCTGTAGACTGTAGTTCCATGAGGATTTTTTCCTCATAGAGATATAATGCAACTCTCTAACAACGTTGTCTAAAACACTATTTGTGTTTATAGTGTGTGATGAATAGGGAATTTAATGTCCTCCTTTGTAAAGAGTGTTCCATGTTCTATCGGTGAAAGGAACGTTAAGTGTGCTTAACTTTCATGCACACTCTATCAATTAGAAATGGGTTTTCATCTTTAAGTGAAGACTCGTCCATGGAACATACTATTACTCAAAGAAGTCCTATGTAGTTACTTGTCCAAAAATTGTTAAAATGCTCTCAGGGTTGATCTTGGTGCAGACATTCTTGCATTTTTGTGGTGTGCAGCCATGATATGAAACTTCTAGTGTGGACACTCAATCCCATGTGCACTGTCTAAAGTAATACTTTTCTGTGTAGCTATTACGGCTGAGATGTATATGAAAGATTGCGGTGATGGAATTTAAATCACAGATTCCGGTACGAGATTTAGTGAGACTTTTTCTCTTATTTAGTGTGATTGAGTGTTAGAATCTGATTTCATTTTTGTATATCCTAATTTTAACAGCGCTAAATTAAATTGGAAGAGGGAACTAATAGCTTTGGTGAAGACAAGAATGACAGTGTCTTGAGGAGTTGAGGTACAGACAACTTTATGCAACAAATGACAATGTATCCTTTCCAAGTTGCATAACATGACAATTGGAAGAAAGCAGGATATTATCAATATATCAGAGCTGGCTTCAACTCTTCATCTTTCAGTCGATCTACTTGTAAGGGCAGATGTCGGAACTGCCCAAATTGTGGGACAAATGGGCCCTTTGATGAAGAAGGATATGGAAGTGTCATGCAAGATGACAAAGAAGGCAACACATGATCTAAAGAGCCATAATCTTCTTGTTAAACAAAGTGAGGAAGGTTATACTTATACGTCTTGTCCAAAGAAAAAAAGCAATTGTTCAACTCATAGCCTTTCACTAGAGAAGTGTAAGCAGTTAAATGGTACCCCTCAAGTACTTGAACCAGCTAAAGGAAAAAGTTCTAAAGCATCACTAGCTTTTGCTTCCGAGGAGTTGATGCAATTGCCTTCCTCAGATTCTAAATTTGATCAAAGGGCTCCTTTAGATCCTTGCGAAGACAGCTTCTTTGCTCTTGGAGCTCCTCTAGAGACTTCAGACAAGAGACCTGAGGACACTGAATCATTTATAATGAGCTCTAAAAGTAAGATTTCCAATTCTAGAAGAGATGATTCTAGTAAGTCAATGGTCATGTCAGAGAATGTGATAGCCATATCAGGAGCTGCATCTCTCTCTCAGAAACATGAAAAAGAGCCGTCATTCCTGGAAAGTCTGAGGGAACATGAGCGTTTGTTATCGAATCTGAGTGTCAATGATCCTTTCTCTTTGACTAATGTCAGTCGAAATAGTAGCCTTTTGAATCTATTAAATTATTTTCCACAAAAAGCTCCCACTGTTAGCTCAAGAAAGAAGCTTCTTATCCTTGATATCAATGGCATATTGGCAGATATAGTTTATCCTCCTCCAAAGGGGTACAGGGCAGACACTAAAATTGCAGGACGAGCAGGTTTGTAGTGATGTACAGTTACCTTGTTCTCATTTTTCGGCCAATATCATATCCATCTGAATATATTTTCTTCCCGCTTATATGTGCAGTTTTCACTAGACCCTTCTGCTCTGATTTCTTGAACTTTTGTCTTGAGAGATTCAATGTGGCTATCTGGTCATCAAGATCAAGGTAAATATCTAATAGACTTTAGCCTCCCCTTCCCCCTTCCCTTCTCACGAAAAGAGCCTTCTTTTGAATTTGGTTACCAATGTGTCAGAGTTGTGTGTCTTTGGTGCTATTTTTTCTTAACTCCTGCAACATTATATGAAATTTCGAGCTTAGAAATTATACTCTCTGATATGAATCATTATTTAGAATAGAATGAAGAACGCAACTTGTTTCTAATCGTACAAGTTTTATATTTATAGTCGAGGAATTCAAATAGCACTTCTAGAACTAGAAAGTATAAGCTGAAAATGAAACAAAACGGGAGAGAAGAATTTGGGGCTATGAAATTAGCAAAGATGATAATTGCTTGTCTTTTCTTATCTACTACTTACTATGAATCTATTGTCTAATTTCATGATGAACAACTATAATCACTTTGTTCACATGTTCTTGTTGCATCTGCAAATCCTCAATTCATTGTAATGTAGATTGTTTGGAGTACTTATATACGTTTAAGGATGAGCTAAATTTAGATTTCAGGTCCAAATCGTGAATTCAAATAAAAAGGAATCTACACCATCCTTGTTGGAGTTTATATTGGCAAATCCGTCCAATTACACTCGTCCTGTGAACATATCAATCAAATTGAAGATGAAATTAAAGAACACAATATGAACAAGGAATCTACACCATTCTTGTGGGAGTATACTATATATATACCTGTAAAATCTTTGGTCCATAACGGCAGGGTGCTGGTGAACCACATTAAGATGGAGGAGATGTTAGTGTTTCTGGAGGATGTTTTTACTACCACAATAGTTGATTTTAGTGGTCAGTTGCTTGATACTTTTAATAAGCCATCATGAATTCACTTGCAACTTGTGCATTGAAGATGAGAAGCTGGAGCTTTAGATGAACCCTCTATGAAAATGGGGTTAATTTTGCTATGAACTGATATTTGAGAGAGGGTATTTTAGGCACTATCTTTATTTGTTAGTTAGATTAGGTAGATTATTACGGAAGAACTCTAGAAAGAGAGTAAATTAGAGAGAGGCATGCTAAATGTTGTGAACTGTTTTGTTTAACTATTGAGAGTTAATTGGGAGAGAATCAAACCTCTATAAAGCTTGAATATCCTTTATTATTGATGTTTTCTAGTTACTCCCTCCGGGTTTTTATAGTTTACCCACCTCTTTGGGCACAAAATTTTAGGAGAAATAGCTATGTGGGTTATAGAAAGAAAAATTATTAATTTATTGGTATATTGTATTGAAGTTAATGTTGTGGGCCAAGAAAAGTAGAGTGAGAAGGTAATGATAATAAATAAATAATTTGTAGGGACCATTCCAGAAATAGAAAAAAGAAATGGGTAAATTAATAAGGTACAACCCAAAGAGGAAAGTGGGTAAACTAAAAGAACTAGAGGGAGTATCTACCAATCAAACTTCATCATCTTTACTTAATTTCCATATAACCTTGCTGAAATCTGTCCTAAGGGTGAGTTTATCCCTCAGACTGTGCCACATCAACTTTCCACTAATTTTTTATTCTACAGACTCACTTCAGACTCATTCCAATTTTATATTTTATTCCTCATACTCTCTTCAGACTCACTCCACAAAAAAGAAAAAGACACATGACATTTGTTTACTGGCCAAAAAAATATCCTTTGCATGGCAAGAGTCTTGAGAAAAGTCTTGAATATCAAAACCTAACTCAAGACTCTGTCCAAGACTTTATCCAAATATAGCAGAGTCTTGTTAAGTCTTGCCATAAGTCTCCCCTCAAGACCCCCAATATTCTCACCCTAAGTTAAGCTAGTTCTTAGCAAATTCATGTGTTGATAGTGAAGGAAAAAGAGATCATAACAAAGGAAGGAGAAAGGAGTGACAGCTGGTTGATCAATAAAGGTAGAACCAAGGGATAAGTTAAAGTTAATGATGCCACTGGTGTTCAAAATTGCACATGATTCATGAAGACAAGAGAGTATAGATAGAAGTGGGGGACCTGTACTTGGAAGTTGTTTTATGAGTATGGAATGATAGTTTGGAAAAGGTGGAGGATATGTTGAAGAGCATGGAGAATATTCTGTGTTAAGGGGACTTATGTGGTCTGTGAGTCTGTCTCCCCCTCTCTGTCAATGTATGAATGTTTCCCATTTTTCTTTAGGGAAATTGTTCAAGTTGCACAAATCACTGAAGTCAGCAATTGTCATTATCAGGATAACTGCAACAATCCTTCTAAGACACATCAGGCTCTCGCTTTTCTTCATGCGCTTCCCACTTGATATGATTTTCATCCCTAAATGTTGCTTTTCATGATTTTCTAAATCCATATGATGAATATTTTGTTTTCTAATAAATTTTCTATTTAAAAGAAAAATGAAACTCAAATCAGTAGTTTCCAAGTTGTTGTCTTTGTACATAAGCGAGGATGAGAAAGAGGGGGAAGATTTTTGAAATTAAAGTGTATGCTTTTGTTGTGCAGTAAGTGGCAACCTCTATCACTTATGGGTTTTCAACTTTTAGAACTGATTGATATCATATTTTCACCATTCTACTCAATGAAGCCGTGTATGACGAAGTGTTTTTTTATTTTTATTTTGCAGGAAAATTATTGATAGATTAGTCAACTACTTGATGGGAGATAGGAAAGACAAATTGATTTTCTGCTGGGTAAGTGTTCCTTTTCCTTATCTAGGATTGAAAATAAGTTTTCAATTTGCAAGGCATGGAGTTGTTAGAACAGTGTGGATTAGTGGTAACAGTGATGAGAATAGCATTTCCACATATTAGGTTAGACAAGCTATAAATTAGGGAAAGCATACAAAATTACAAATAGCTTATCCTGATGAACACTCTGCTATATCACGGGTTCTGCAGAAATTTGACTAATATGTACGTCTATGACCACGAGCTTCAAGATTTGCATTGCTTAACTGCAGGATCTGTCATATTGCACTGAGTCGAACTTCAGAACCTTGGAGAATAAGCATAAGGCATTGGTTTTTAAAGAGCTTAGAAAAGTCTGGGAGAGTTATGATCCTGACCTTCCATGGAAGAAAGGTGAATTCAATGAATCAAATACGTTTTTGCTGGATGATACTCCTTACAAGGCATTGCTCAATCCTGTAAGTTGACCACCATTTTAAGTGAATGTTTGGTTGATGTAACCTACATAAAAAATTATTGCACTAACTCTCTTAAACTTGTGATCTTTGCACAGCCTCATTCTGCGATCTTTCCATACTCATACAACTTCAAAAATCGTTCAGATGATTCAATTGGTATGATTCACCTGGTGCCATATGATAATGTTCCTTCAATCACTTGTGTATTGCTAAATTGTCTTGTATGATAGCTTGGATTATGCATATACTGATATACCTCTTCTATTCACATGTTAGTGCAATGCCTTTTTCACGGTCTCAATGTGTTCCTTTGACCATAAATATAGTTGAGTCCGTCATAGTATAAATCATGAAAAGTTGATATTCTATAAGTACACATTGAAACAAATTTAACAAGATCTCACATGATAAATGTTATGATTAATATATTAGTAAAAGAAATTGGTCAAAAGAGGTGCAACTGTCCTTTTGTAGTACAATAATGAAATGTCAAGTCACTAAAATAAAAGCATTTGTTCATGTTCCCGGATTCTTGAAGTAGAGCTTTTATTTTTCCATTAAAAGAAAAGTAAGTCCAGACAAGGGAAAAATAAGTAAGTTTTGCTCCCCTCTCCCCCCCCCATTTTTTTAAGTTACAAGGGAAAAATAAGCAAGTTTTGCTTCCCCCCCTTTTTCTTATTTTTTGAAGTTACAAGACTGTAATGGAAAGAGAATGGGAAGGGATTTGTCTTGCGTGGTCAATCTATATACAAACATACTTTCTTGTAACATAACAGTGAATAGGCTCCATCAAAGTTTTCGAATTGTAAGATGTTAGAATTTGTAACCTAAGCAGGGGGATATTGTAATTGACAGGTCCAGAAGGTAATATCCGAGCGTATCTGGAAGAGTTAGCTGTGGCTGACAATGTACAGGAATATATAGAGCAACATCCGTTTGGCCAGAGCGCTATCACTGAGAGAAGCTTGTCCTGGCAATTCTATGACAAAGTTATCAAGGAACAAAGTGCAGTCGCAGCTGGGGCTGGGGGTTAACCTTGCTATATCTCGTCTTTCTGTTGTTTAATTAATTGAATTGAATTTTCTGAATATACCTCACCCAATTCAATTTTTTTGGTTTTGCTCTCATCGAAGGGGGTCTTCTTTAATGTCTTATTACAAAATCTCCATTAATGTAGTGGTATGAGCCTAAGGCTTACCTCTTTTTGCACGAGCAGCCTAAGTGATGACCCTTCAAAACAGAAAATCAACTTTAGTTGATGACGACTAAAAATATGCTCGTAGTATCCTTGAATGTAATGTGACTTCATTTTATTGCATGCTTTTTTTAGGACAACCAATCAACCATGTTTATACTGAGAAATCATGGAGTTGCATATATGTGGTGAAATCAACTTATATAAGTTATGACATACTAATTTTTACGCAGAGAGAGTATGCGATAAGAGCATGTTCATCTTCTGTATACCAACGACAAAACAAAGAACCATCAATATGGCTATTAGAAGAGACATATTCAATCATACATTGCTATCTGCCCGCACCATGTCACTTCTAAACCATGAATGTGACACAATCGTCATTCTTTTGATCCTATCCAATTCGGGTGCAACCTCTTCCATGGAGGGTCTTTCCCCCCTTTTATCTTCAAACATCTTTGAGTCTTTGAGCAAGTCGGGTATATAAGGAGTAGAGTCTGCTAATAGATCCCCATCTAACAAGGTGAGGGTGGTGCGAGAAGCTAAAGGAGTTCGAACTGGTTTAATAGAGGACAACTCAAACTTAACCAGAAGATCATTAAGATACTTAGCTTGAGAGAGAAAAAGAGAGTCTTGGGTACGCACCACCCGAACACCTAAAAAGTAATGGAGATCACCCAAGTCCTTCATAGGAAATTGAAGAGACAATAAGTGAATGAGATGAAGTAATAGAGGTGTGTTATTACCAGTGAAAATAATATCATCGTCATAAAGAAGGAGAATAAGAATGGAGGTACCATGATGGAGAACAAACATAGAGGGTTCAAAGAGACTAGCAACAAATCCAAGGGATAGAAGAAAGCTGCCAAATTTATGGAACCATGCCCGAGGAGCTTGTTTGAGCCCATAAATGGATTTTAGCAGTTTACAGACATGGTTTAGGTAATCTTGGTCAACAAAGCCCTTGGGTTGAGTCATATATACATCCTCTGTTAAATCACCATGAAGAAATGTGTTTTTGACATCAAGTTGCCTAATAGCCCAACCATATGTAACAATGAGGATAGAATAAGGCGAATGGTCGGGGCTTGACAACAGGGGCCGAAAGTCTCACCTGTAATCAAACCCGGCTCACGATTACACCCTCGACAACCAGACGGGCTTTGTCTCTTTCTATTTCTCCATTGGCATGATATTTTGTTTTATAAAGCCACTTACTCGTTAACAAGTTCATGTTATTGTGACGAGGGACAAGACGCCAAGTATTATTTTCAATCATAGCATTAAATTCTTCTGCCATAGCCTTTTGCCAACGTGAATGCTTAGAAGCTTGAGAGTATGAGGTGGGAGTGACATCTGGAGCCAAAATATGCATTGGTTGATGGACTCGAGACTTGACAATGCCATGCTTAGTACTAGTTAGGGTATGCAAAGATTTAATGACTCGAGGCTTAAATATGCCATGCTTAGCTCTAGTATGCATGTTATGCAGATTGACAGGAATGTTATGCATAGTAGACCTGGATGACTTAGCATGAGAATGCATACAAGGGGAGGATGAGGAAGGGGGATGCACATCAGCACTAGGGGACTCTACCACATTGACAGTATCATGGGTAACATTGTGAGCATTAGACAGAGGAGATGAAGTATGCATCGACATAGGCAAAGGCGACCGAGAGTCCGAGGGCGACCGCAAAGGTGATGTACGAAGTGGATGATCGGCTGAAAAGGAGTACAAGCAAACTCGAGGGTGCTCTCCATAAGAGGCCGATCCGGTTGTATGCGAGGAGAGACCAAAGATGGAGCGGGGAGAGGCCGAACCGAGCACACGAGTAGGAGGAGCTAAGGCTGCATGACGGGTGGCTTTGTCTATACGGTGAAGGAGAGGGGGGTTGGCTGTGACGACACGAGCGGATGTCGGAGATGAGGTGACTACAAACTCTAGAGGTGAAACAAAGTGTGTCGAGGTGGGAGCTAAGTCTGGGTAAGGGAATTTGTTTTCATGAAAAACAACATGACGACTAATAATGACTTTACCAGTGACAACATCAAGGCAACGATATCCTTTATAATTAGCAGCATAGTCAATAAAAACACATCTTTTAGATCGCGGAGCAAGTTTATTAGACGTTTTAGCAGTAAGGTTAGGGAAACACTCACAACCAAATACCTTCAATAAAGAGTAATCAGGCTTCCGTTTAAAAAGACGCTCAAAAGGAGATACACCTCCTAAATTAGGGGTAGGAAGATGATTAATTACATAAGTGGATGTAAAACACGCATCAACCCAAAACTGACCTGGGAATTTAAACTCTACCAAAAAAGTTCGGGCCATCCCCACAATATGTTGATGTTTCCGTTCGGCAACACCATTTTGTTGAGGAGTATCCGGACAAGATTTTCGAAATATAATGCCGCAGTTAGACAAGTGAGTAATTAAAGGATTATTATCATATTCCAATCCACCATCACTTTGGAGAATCTTGATTTTAAGATCAAATAAGTTTTCAACCATCTTTTGAAAATGAATGAAGACGGGTTTGGCATCATTTTTGTGCTTAAGAGGATAAAGCCAAGTAAACCGAGTACAATCATCCACAAAATTAATGTAATATTTAAAACCAAGATTGGAGGGGACAGGAGATTCCCATAAGTCTGAATGAATTAGAAACAAAGGAGTGCTAACATGATGTTCAACAGAGGAAAAAGAAAGTCTAGTAGACTTAGCCACCCTACAAGGGACACATTGATTTTCAAAATTAGTGGCTGTAACAATAGCCTTATTTTTCTGAAGTAACCTCAAGATCCTAATGCCACAATGTCCTAGCCGTCGGTGCCACGTATCTCCAGATTCATGTAATGCAACTAATGCTGGGGTAGACTGACAATGCAATGCTGGACTAATGGGATACACTTCATGCCTACTGGAACCCTCAAGAAGAATTTTCCCCGTTGTTTTGTCCTTAACATGCACAGAAGAAGAGTCAAAATTAACATTGCAATTATTATCTTGACACAACTTTTGAATGGAGAGGAGATTATATTTAATATCAGGGACATGTAACACATTATGCAAATTGAGAGGTTTCCCCTCCAATCTTGGTTTTAAATATTACATTAATTTTGTGGATGATTGTACTCGGTTTACTTGGCTTTATCCTCTTAAGCACAAAAATGATGCCAAACCCGTCTTCATTCATTTTCAAAAGATGGTTGAAAACTTGTTTGATCTTAAAATCAAGATTCTCCAAAGTGATGGTGGATTGGAATATGATAATAATCCTTTAATTACTCACTTGTCTAACTGCGGCATTATATTTCGAAAATCTTGTCCGGATACTCCTCAACAAAACGGTGTTGCCGAACGGAAACATCAACATATTGTGGGGATGGCCCGAACTTTTTTGGTAGAGTCTAAATTCCCAGGTCAGTTTTGGGTTGATGCGTGTTTTACATCCACTTATGTAATTAATCGTTTTCCTACCCCTAATTTAGGAGGTGTATCTCCTTTTGAGCGTCTTTTTAAACGGAAGCCTGATTACTCTTTATTGAAGGTATTTGGTTGTGAGTGTTTCCCTAACCTTACTGCTAAAACGTCTAATAAACTTGCTCCGCGATCTAAAAGATGTGTTTTTATTGGCTATGCTGCTAATTATAAAGGATATCGTTGCCTTGATGTTGTCACTGGTAAAGTCATTATTAGTCGTCATGTTGTTTTTCATGAAAACAAATTCCCTTACCCAGACTTAGCTCCCACCTCGACACACTTTGTTTCACCTCTAGAGTTTGTAGTCACCTCATCTCCGACATCCGCTCGTGTCGTCACAGCCAACCCCCCTCTCCTTCACCGTATAGACAAAGCCACCCGTCATGCAGCCTTAGCTCCTCCTACTGTGTGCTCAGTTCAGCCTCCTGCTCCATCTTTGGTCTCTCCTCGCATACAACCAGATCAGCCTCTTATGGAGCAGACCCCTGAGTTTGCTTGTACTCCTTTTCAGGCTGATCATCCACTTCGTACATCACCTTTGGCAACGCCCCTGGACTCTCAGTCGCCTTTGCCTATGTCGATGCATACTTCATCTCCTCTGTCTAATGCTCACAATGTTACCCATGATACTGTCAATGTGGTAGAGTCCCCTAGTGCTGATGTGCATCCCCCTTCCTCATCCTCCCCTTGTATGCATTCTCATGCTAAGTCATCCAGGTCTACTATGCATAACATTCCTGTCAATCTGCATAACATGCATACTAGAGCTAAGCATGGCATATTTAAGCCTCGAGTCATTAAATCTTTGCATACCCTAATTAGTATTAAGCATGGCATTGTCAAGTCTCGAGTCCATCAACCAATGCATATTTTGGCTCCAGATGTCACTCCCACCTCATACTCTCAAGCTTCTAAGAATTCACGTTGGCAAAAGGCTATGGCAGAAGAATTTAATGCTATGATTGAAAATAATACTTGGCGTCTTGTCCCTCGTCACAATAACATGAACTTGTTAACGAGTAAGTGGCTTTATAAAACAAAATATCATGCCAATGGAGAAATAGAAAGAGACAAAGCCCGTCTGGTTGTCAGAGGGTGTAATCAGCGAGCTGGGTTTGATTACAGTGAGACTTTCAGTCCTGTTGTCAAGCCCCCGACCATTCGCCGTATTCTATCCCTTGCTGTTACATATGGTTGGCTATTAGGCAACTTGATGTCAAAAACGCATTTCTTCATGGTGATTTAACAGAGGATGTATATATGACTCAACCCAAGGGCTTTGTTGACCAAGATTACCCAAACCATGTCGTCAGAACTGCTAAAATCCATTTATGGGCTCAAACAAGCTCCCCGGGCATGGTTCCATAAATTTGGCAGCTTTCTTCTATCCCTTGGATTTGTTGCTAGTCTCTTTGACCCCTCTATGTTTGTTCTCCATCATGGTACCTCCATTCTTATTCTCCTTCTTTATGTCGATGATATTATTTTCACTGGTAATAACACACCTCTATTACTTCATCTCATTCACTTATTGTCTCTTCAATTTCCTATGAAGGACTTGGGTGATCTCCATTACTTTTTAGGTGTTCAGGTGGTGCATACCCAAGACTCTCTTTTTCTCTCTCAAGCTAAGTATCTTAATGATCTTCTAGTTAAGTTTGAGTTGTCCTCTGTTAAACCAGTTCGAACTCCTTTAGCTTCTCGCACCACCCTCACCTTGTTAGATGGGGATCTATTAGCAGACTCTACTCCTTATCGGAGTATGGTTGGAGCGCTGCAATATCTCACCATGACTAGACCTGACATTGCTTATGCGGTTCATGTTGTCTCCCAGTTCATGCATGCCCCCGTACCTCTCACTTGATTGCTTTGTTAAGCGTATTTTCGTACTGCCGCAGGGCACATCCACTCATGGTCTTCTCCTACGAAAAGCAAAGCACAACTCTCTTGTGCTGGCTTATTCTGACGCTGATTGGGCAGGATGTCCTGATAGTTCCCGTTCTACCACAGGTTATGCCATCTTTTTGGGTCCTAACTTAATTTCTTGGTGCTCAAAGAAACAACCAACTGTATCTAAGTCTTCTACCGAAGCTGAATATCGAGCTGTTGCGTATACTGTTGCTGAGACATTGTGGGTTAGGTATGTTCTTCTTTGAAATGGGTATTCTTTTACGTGCTCTGTCACACGGTCCTTTGTGACAACATATCAGCCACATATATTGCCGCCAATCATGTTCTTCATCAGTGCAGCAAACACATCAAAGTTGACTATCACTTTGTTCGAGAACGCATCAGTCACGGAGATCTTGTACTTCGTTACATTCCTACTAAGCTACAGTTGGCTGACATATTCACAAAACCTTTGTCTTCTACTCAGTTTTTATTTTTGAAAAGCAATCTATCCATTCAGGATCATGTATAGATTGAGGGGGCATAATAGAGGACTAAGGTCTCTTTGGTAAATTTGTAATTATTCTACCTATATATATACGAGCACCGACTCCCAGGAAAGGTGAGTCAGTTTCACCCTAATTATTCTCACAATAATGAATGAAGTCAATTAGATTTAAACAAACATATTTAACCCAATTTTACATTTGATTTTTTTTAATGCCATATTAGAACTCAAGGTCCTATTTCAAGTATAGATATATACTCTCCCTTGGAAGAGTAAAAGTTGGAAGTGATAAAGAATGGACCCCAGAAAGGTGATGCAATGCCTATGCCTATCACAAGTTAGGTTATACGAATACTTGATGTAGGAGATATATATTGCGTTTGCATATATATTGGACAAACCCTAATATGTGTCCAGCACTCCAAAGGATGTCCTTTTTTTTTTTGGATAGTTACATGACACTTGTGAGTCACTTTTAAATTCTTAATGCCTTTTATACTTAAAAATTTTGCATCAAGTGAACTCTTCTAATAAACAAGTACAAGTGATCAAACAAGAAAATATACTCTAGTTAAACACACAAACTAGTTTTTAAAGAGCATAAAAACACATGAATACGGGTGATGATAAGTAAAATTACATGAGTTGCATGCAAATTTCCATAATGGGATTAAACAACCAATAATGCTAAATCAATAGCTAATCTAAGATCAGTCACACATCTTGCTCATCTTTATCAGATGAGCCAAGTTAGCAAACTAAGAAATATATATTAATTAATATTTTTTTTGTTTAGGAATTCTTGATTAGTAACTAAGTACATACTACTAGCATGTAAGCAATACATTTTTTTTGGAATCCCATTTCAATAACCCTATGATAAGAAGAATTTTCCTCTGTGCTACCCTCGTACAACACACTCACCTAGAGTTCCAACCAACCCCCAACCCCCAAACCCCCTTCCCCACAAACATCGTAAGAAGTACATACATGTAACATGATACACTATCGACATAAAAAGTTTTATCGTACAAAATCCAAAAGCTAGTTTTCTAACAGTAGTAATAAAGTGGATAACAAAATGGATGCATCACCAATTTTGAGTAAACGCAAGTTAAAGAAGAAGCTTGAAGAATCCGCAATTGTGGGTAATACTACATTCTTTTACTCTCTCACAAAAAAACAACTTCGGAAGGCTACCAAACAACGAGACAAGACTGGTCTCTCTCTCCTCCACCTGGCAGTTACCAACGGTCACACTGAGGTACTGTACTCGCCACTCCATTTCCATTGTTAAGTTTGTGATGTTCTTGTTTGCATTTCTTTAACTTGGGTCGTTTTCTTTGTCATCAAATATATATGTTAGTTTAGGTGGTGAAAATTCTAGTTGAGAATAAATATTCGTATAATTTGATCGATCACGAGGACCAACTTGGTCAGACTCCTATTCATTTGGCATCCAGAAGTGGCAATGCAGATATTTTTCGTTTACTAGTCGATAATGGTTAGCATTTCTTTGATTCACTTTTACATCTTTTTTGTTAATTATGATGAAGGGATCATTTCTTGGTTTTTGTTTTATTGGGTGATTTCTTGATTTTGGTTAAATGATATATTCATCAAAATGAAGTTCAAATCATGATTAGCTTGTGATTTTGCTACAATAATTACTATTTACATTCTCTTTGCATTTGGCGGGTCGCAGGGAGGGTTGAGTAATGTGTTTGAGTCATGGGTTTTGGGAGGTTTGATTATGTAATTCAGTATATTGTGGATTTAGAGTTCATCATGATCGCGGCGGGCTTTGCCCAAAAATAAAGGTTGGTTTCAGGCTGGAATTCTCTGTCAAGGCCTGGCAGAATCCGGCTTGAGGCGTAAAAAATAAAAATTACCCGAATTTCTAGAAGTCACAACTCACATTATATGAGAGTTGATTAGCATTGTTCTAGAACATAGCAAAATTCCCAAATGGGTTGGGGTAATACAATGGCAACAAAGGGGAGGAAGTTTGTGGGAGATGCAATGTGTGAGGGGATGACTTCAGTTTTTCCCTTCCTTATGTTAGTTAGATAGATAAGGAAGTGAAAAGATTGGTGTTAAGGGCTTAAGGCTGCAAAGTGCGAATTGCCAGCAGAATAAACTAAATTTCCAACCATCTTTTGGTTCTACAAAAGGAATTTTCTTCTGCAAACAGAATCAGCGAGATAAAGAACTGTAAAGTTTATTGATGGGTAGGTGTGACTTCTGAGAGGTGAGTACTAAATGTAGTTCGCTTGAATGTTGTGACTACTAACAAGAAGAGTAACTATATCCCAACTTCTTCTCCCTCCCTTTGTAAGACCTGAATAGACCAGTTATGTAGTTCTTTACAAGACTCTCTCAAAAAGTAAACATGGTTCCGTTTGACATCTTATATGACCTCGAGCTTTGGAGGGAACTTGCCATGATTATGCCTTTGCTGTTTTTTCCTTTTCTCGGTTTGCTTCTTGTTTTATTGGGTGATTCCTTGGTTTTGGTTTTAATGACATATTGATGAACATGAACTCCAATTACAGTTAGCTCCTATAATCTACATTTTCTTAACATTGGGTGTGTCGATGTTTGATTCAGAGAGTGGTGAGTAGTATGTTTGAGTCATGCGTTTGGTACTTGGGTGGTTCAATTGAAGGTATTTGATTATATAGTTCAGTATGACCCATGCATGTTCCTCAGAAAGCAAGAAGTATATGAGAGTTAATTAGCATTGCTCTACAGCATAGCAAAATCCTTTTGAGGGCCTTTCCCAAATGGGTTGGGGTGGTACAGTGGCAACAAAATTGGTGGCAGTGTTAGTTGTGTTCCAGGGAGAGGAAGTTTGTGGAAAGATGCAATGGTTGGGTGTGAGTTCTGCTTCCCTTTTCCTTATGTCAGATAGATAGATAAGGAAGTGAAAAGAAACTGTCAGCAGAATAAACTAAATTTGCAACCTATCTTTTGGTTCTGCAAAAGGAATTTCTTCTGCAAATAGGATCAGCCAGAAAATTTTGTAAAGTTTATTGATAGACAGTTTAGTAGGTTTGACTTCTGAGAGGGGATGAGTACTAAACGTATTTCGCTTGGATATTCTGGTCTCTGACAAGAAGAGTAACTATATTCCAACTTCACCCGCCATCCCTTTATAAAACCTGCAGAGATCAGTAAAGTAGTTCTTTCCAAGACTCTCTCTCAAGTATCAAGTATCTGTAGTTTAGAAGCTACTGAAGATCCCAACATGGTTTCGTTTGACATCCTATATGACCTGAGCTTTTGAGGGAACTTGCCATGATTACGCCTTTGCTGTTTTTTCCTTTTCTCACTTTGTCTGTGTAGCTTCTAGAGGCCCTTAAATTAGGCAAGTTGTGATGGAGACTCTGGTATCAATTTTTGGAGGTTGGAGTGAACTAATTATCAGAGGGTCTTTTGATTAGGTGTATATGCATGAATAATCTTATCCCACTTCTTCCAGAGTGGTTGTGGTTTCTTTGCTAAGCTAATATCATACTTGAGGCGATTTTATAGATTTCGTGGGAGTATTGGACTTGGAGTGTAAATTGTACAAGTGGAGGAGGTGTCATTTTTGTCAAGATATAGATTGCCTTGACTCCTTCAAAATTGTAGTTGAATAACTATGTGAGTACGATTTGTATTGTTCTCATTATATTGTTATTTTTATTTGTTTAAAGTCCTGTTATTACCTACACAAGAATTCAGATATTACGTTTCCAGTTCCCATTCTATGGCGCCCTTTTACCTAATCTGTTGCACCATTGCTTCCAAAATTAGCACCTGGTCACTGTTAATTTTTGTAGGAGGATCATGTCTCTTGTAGGAGTACCCTAGTTATAATCATATACTCTTAACTGATAGATGCTACTTGCCGGAGAGGTGACATTGAGACGGTTGAATGCGATTCAACTCCTGTGATATTCTTTCCAAAAATGAAATTCTTGATAAATGGAGGAACGATATCACCATTTGTTCAATAAGATACCAAAGGGAATGACTGACTCATTCAATACTAGAAATAATGGAAATCCTTGATAACACGGATATGAAGCTGGCTGTCAACCCACCAGTAGTAGTTCTGCAACATTTGCTTTCAAACCATGGTGGTTTCACAAGAAGCAAATGCATTTCAGCCGGAATTTGGTCATTATAAACTTGAATGGAAAAGAAGTGCTCCAGCACCACCTATAGAGAGGTATTATGGGGCTTGAATATGCCTTGCTGGGATGAGATGAGAGTGGAAGATTAGAGAGAACAGTTTGTATAATAGCAATGAGCCAAGACTTGCAATTGACATGTTTAAAGCACTCCAGTGTAAATTGAGGATGTGTCGGCGTTTTTCTTTTCATATATCCATTGCTTTTGATGTAAGTCTCTCTAAGCTGTTTACTGTGTACCTTCTTTTAGATTTCTTGAATACAGATACCAGGTATCACACATAATGTTTCTGGGAACAAAGAAGGGTGTTACTAGAATTTCTATTTCAATTAACATATATTTGAAACTTGGATTATCTTCAAATTTGATGTATACTGTTAAGTTTTTTTATCCGCCTTTTTGGCTTGGGTACGGTGCTTTCTTATTTACAGCTTGACTTCCCAAAAGTAGAACCCCACCTGAGATAGTATCCATACTGAAGGGGTAAGGAGATTGTTGTTTTAACTGCAAATTTTAACACACGATGTATTCTTTGCTCTGCTGTTTCATGTTTCTGTTGCTCGATGTACGTGTTAGCCCAGTGTTTGCTTTGAAAATGATTCTGAAATTGTGTGTAGGAGCTGATGTCAACATAGCAGATATTGATGGTAAAACTGCTCTTCACTGTGCTGCTGAGAAGGGATGGGTGGATATTGCTAAATTTTCGGTTTATAATAGTGCATATGTCAATGCTAGGGACGAGGTTCGTAACCTACTTTAAGAACCTGCACATGCTATGAAGTATCACATCCCTAGATCACTTTGTTCAGTTTGTTGTGTTTAGCTTGTTTACGTTACCTATGTTGAACGGTGGTTAATGCTTGGAATATCTCAGCAAGGAAACATGCCATTGCATCATGCAGCTTGCATAGGAAACTTAGAGCTGTGCGAATTGCTCATTAAATATGGGGCTGTGATCGATGCCCGTAACAAAATTGGTCAATTTCCTTTGCAGATAGCTGCCATACATGCACATACAGAGGTACATTTTTGTGTGGTCTTGTCTTCTGACCTACTCATTACTTTTTACAGTTTTACTACAGATTTGTCTTGTTTGCTTCTTCGTACTCTTGACAATCTCTCTGGGTCATTTGTCAAACTATAGAATTCTGATAGTCCCTCCTTCGAGAATATTAGTCACTTTTACCAGTTTAGGAGACGCGGAGAAAGCTTTCACATTTCCTAAAATGATAATGGTTTGTGATCAATTTTACCATTATACCTTTTATTTACTAATGAGATTGAGTGATGAAGAGATTAATGGAATGGTCCTATTAATACTTCCTCTGTTTTTTTATTGCACCATATATATATTTCCACTTTTAACGAGACACTTCTTTGAATGTCAATATCTCTAATTACGTATAAGTAAGAATTATAAGAATTTGGTATTTGGAATCCTTGCATTGAGACGAATCTAACAAGACCCGACAAAGTTAGTTGATGAATAATGCCAAAAAAGAAATGGTACAATTGTAGCGTGTGCTTAATTATGACGTACTGATGAAAATATTGACAAATTTATATTTAAAGATTGACTTAATTATCATATCTTCGTGATTAATTAATGATTGACGTAATTATCTGATCTCCTTGCTTATTTTTGGTGATAGGTTGTAGTTTATTTGATCAGATGCAGGGCGGAGTGGGAGGAACTGAATGAAGCTGTGGAAGGTTGTGAAACGGTGCTAGAGTCTTGTCCAAGGGATCTTCAAGACGCAGTTACTGAGACTTTAAAAGAGATGGGTGAGATTGTTGATTCCTTACAAGAGAAGAGGAGAATAGTACATATATAGGAACCTGGAAGCATGCATACGCTCACTGTTTCTGGTGTGCAGGACTTTGTAAAGTTTGCTTGCTGCCTTCCATTTTTTGTGACTATGAACTAAAATTTGATCAATTCTTGTGAGTTTCTATACTAGTTGAATTGTAAATAAGGTTAGAGATCCAAATGCAGTTACAAATCTTGTAAATCATATTTTGCATTCATAAGAATGTGATTATATTAGCTTTGAATTATTCGAAACAAGAGACTGTTTTTATGCTTGTTGGCCGATTGGTTACAAACCAAAATTACAACATTGAAGCTTTTAAGTGAACGATGTTGCAAGCTTGCATTGTTTCCAAGAAAGTTGTAATTCATGTTATTTTGCCGAATCTATTTGTTTTTTTAATTCTTCCATTGGCGGGATAAGGAGAGTATTGGAGAACAGAACACATGGTGTTTTGAGAATAGTCTATTGGTCCTTTAGAAAATCACTGCTGAT
The DNA here is from genome assembly GCA_947648045.1 of Beta corolliflora. NCBI lineage: Eukaryota > Viridiplantae > Streptophyta > Magnoliopsida > Caryophyllales > Amaranthaceae > Beta > Beta corolliflora. Next base: position 1,361,145 of record CANSZD010000186.1, on the reverse strand, counting down.
AAAAACCATCTCAGTTGCCCCTATACCATTCTCGGCCTTCTGGGTGCGTATCTATAATTTTCCCTTCTATTGCCGATATGATGCCGACATTCATGAATAACGTCTGGTATTGGGAATGCTGTGGACATTGAATGTGGATGATTTGGTCTTGGAAAATATAGAAGGGTTAAAGTAGTGATTGATGTTCGTAAATCTATACGTAGGACTCAATGCATTAAAATTAAGTTTAGAAAAGTAGATCTAATTAAATTTAAATATGAACGACTACTTTTTTGTATGATTCTTACGTGGGATCATAGGGCGTAGTTAAAAGGATTGTCCTAATGTATCAGATGACAAGAATGAATGTGATTTTGGGTGGGGTGTTTCCGTGTTTGGTTAAAAGCTTCCCCTTCGCATGGGAAAAGCAGGAGAGATAGAAGAATTGCCTCTTTGATGCATGTCTAGATCACAGTTGCAATATGTTGGTAGAATCCCTTGATGGTTTAATGCAGGCACGTAGGAAAGCACCTTTTCCTAGTAATGAAGATGAGAATAGTGATGCATCATTAGAAACCCTTGAGAAAAGACAAGAGAAGCACATAGCTCAAGATTTGGGAGATAAGAGGTGAAAGTGTTATACCTGATTTACCTTTGGCTGAAAATATTTTACAAAATTCGAATGTGGAGATGAATTCCCTAACGCAGTTCTATTGGTAGAGTTGCTCTTCCAACAAAAAAATTGAAAGGCCCTAAGGTGGGAGAACATGCAAATACCAATACTTGTGCGAATATTCAGTTGGCTCCGAGGGTTTGTGGCAAGAGAAAAGATTATGAGGATGATGGATTTGATGAGATGATGATGGAGGCTGATGACGATGGAAACAGACCCAAAGTAGACCTCTTGGTGTTGCTCATGCCCCTCTCTCCCTCCCCCCTACCCTCTCCTTCCCCCGCCCCCATCCCCCTCCCCCTCTCCCTAGTCCCTCCCTCCCCCCGGCTCCCTCTCCCCTCCCACCCGCTCTCACGTTGATTCTAAAGTAGCGGAGGTGGCTTTTTACACCACCTTGCGAAGAGCCATGAAAATATTAAGTTGGAACTATTTTGGGCTTGGCAACCCTACGATAATTACTACCCTCTGAGACAGGTGTTGGAACATAGGCGGGATATTGTCTTTTTAAGGGAGACAAAGATTGATGCTAGATATTAGGGAAAATTGGCAATAAGTGTGGTTTTGTCCATGGGATTTGTGTTAGTAGTGTGGGAAAATAGGGAGGCATTGGGTTTCGGTGGCAAAACGTTATTGTTTTTATTAATTCTTTCTGTCTTCACCATGTAGATGTTGAGGTTGTTGGAGTATGTCCTACAGGCTACAATCAAGTGTATAACTCAATGTTATAAATAATTATATGAATCCAATTATGGTTTGGGTAGTCATGATGCTTTGCTAGAAGCCAATCTTGACATTTAATATTAATAAATGATTAATATTTACTACTAAACTATATGTTGGAACTACAAGATCACACATAAACTAAACTTTGATTAATTAGTCATTTAGAGGCATATAATACATGATAATGCCATGATATTCTTTTGCTAAATAATATAGATATGGTGTGGGTTATATCTTATTTTTGGATAAAAAATCAATTATAGGATAGTTGATTTAGAAAATCGATTAAGGAAAGGAAAAATCCTAACTTTATTCTCTAACAGGTTGCTGGTTGTATTGGTGTAGGAGAAGTATAAGAAGCTAGTAGGGATGGCAATTTGGAGAGGGAGGGGGGGCGGTGCGAAGTTGGTCCCTCCATACATGCACCCGCCTAAAAATCTCATCTCCATCCCCGCCCCTTCACCCATCGCGGGGGAAATTTTCATACCCATCCACGCCCCAGCGGATACGTATTTAAAACTACCCCCTCACCACTCGCATGAGTACTCACATCCACTTTATACCCGCCCTACCACCAGTGTGGGTACTCACACCCGCTTCATACCCACTGCATTAGTCTTGAGTCTTCAACTATGGATCAAAGGCTCAAAGCCCATAATACAATTTGCAAATTAAATAAGATAATTAATAATATAACATGGATTCTTATAATAAATTTTCTAATATATAATATGTATGTTTAATAGATAGGAGGATATGTCTATGGAGGAAAAGTGGGACGGGCAGGGACGGGGTAGGGCGGGAGGGGATAGGGGATGGGGGGGACAGGGCGGGCAGGGTACGACCCTCCCCACTAACATCCCTAGAAGCTAGGACTTCTCCTCTCTATGTTAGTACTATCCGTGAACTATCAATGAAAAGTGAGGAAATTGTGTTCTTTATTTTACAAGAGAATTAAATCAAAACAAATGTTGTTTCAAGGTTCTAGTAAATCAAAGGTTAATCAACTTTTAGTGGTGGACTTTGTGGAGAAATTTCATTTGAGATTCTAATTAAACATCAACGAGGCACGCTTCAAAGATATAATTACTTCACTCTCTTTTGTAGATTAATATATATTTTAGCGTATTCTTGAGAATAGAATTTGTATAAATTGTTTATATTTTCGCATCGTAAATCCTATTAATGAATCGTCTCCCTAATTATGCTATTTGATGAATAGTATTTAATCTTGTTAATATTAAAATTTGGACTAAAATTGTATCATAAAATTTGTTTATATGTAATTCGACCATTGTCAATATGGTGATAATTTCATTCGTACTAATTGGTGTGAATTGTTCATTCAACTATAAATTTTCTTTTGATTTGATCACTGTATATTTCAAATTCTTGATTGTTTTATTATTATTAATTTCAAAATTTCTTAATAATTAGATTATTAAGCTTTTAGGATATAATTGTGTGTTTTACAGTTCTTATTCCATGAAGTTTGTGATGTGCATAATTAAATTAATTTATAGGCAAAAGTGTCTGTATTTATTTTTTGGCTGATATTGCACATATTAAACTTTTTTTAAAAATGGATTGCGAAAACAAAAAGAAGAATAACTCGCTTTTGCTGCACTGGGCAGCATGCCGCTAGGACTATTCGTGGGTTGGGTTGGTGCGGTTTGGGAAGTAACTCAAACCAAACCGCAAATATTCTGTTTGATATTTTTCCAACCCAAACTGCACCACACAAAGCGGTTTGATGCGGTGTGATTTAACTATTTTTTCATCTGCGATATGATTTTTATAATCTAAGAATAAAGATTATTATTAAATCCACGATAGGAGCAAAAAATATAAGGAAGACCTAAAAGAAGTTAATAAACCCTACCCTAATCTAATTTTATGCCTTTTGTCTAGTGTATTTTCTAAAAAAATCAAAATTGATAAACTTTTTTTTATTAAAAAAATATTCATCTAAATAGTTTTTGCAGTTTACGGTGCGATTTGATTTTAGAAAGATTCGAACACATCCCAAACAGCAAATAGTTGTTTGCTTGAAATCACAAACCAACCCATAATTCTAAAACCGCAAACCAACTTGTTGCGCGAGAAAACAGGTTTGATTGCGTTTTGGTATGGTTCATACCATACTCTAAACAGCCGGGAATTTTTGTCATACACCCGGGTGTACCATACTCATGGTACACCCAGTGCTATTTTATTGCTCATTGGTCATTTGAAACCTCAAAATGAGCATAATAAATAGAATATTTTCCTCAAGTAATATTATTAACATACAAAGCTATATATACAGAAAGACCAGCATGCATTACGCCTAATATGAGAAACAGTAGCATGCTAGGAGGCTAAAACTTAGGAAACTAAATATTGACTTCCTATTTTACAAAGATGCAAAATATATTTACATTATATTTAACACACCCCCTCAGTTGAAGCGGGAGGTTGGCGGACACTGAGGCTGTCTCGGAAATCTTCAAAAAGTACTCGTGGAAGACCCTTGGTAAAAATATCCGCGATTTGATATCAAGAAGGAACATGGAGAACACGAACCTGGCCACGAGCAACTTTTTCACAGACAAAATGTATATCCATCTCAATATGCTTAGTCCGTTGATGTTGCACTGGATTACCTGATAAATGGATTGCACTCACATTGTCGCAATAAACAAGGGTAGCCTTTTTCATGGGACAATGTAATTCCAACAATAAATTTCGTAACCAACATGATTCAGATACAACATTTGCCACATCCCGATACTCAGCTTCGGCACTCGATCGAGAAAGAGTAGGTTGTCTCTTGGACGACCATGAAATTAAATTATCACCCAAAAACACACAATAGCCAGACGTAGAACGTCGAGTATCCGGGCAACCACCCCAATCAGCATCAGTATAAGAAACTAGTGAGGAAACTGGGGATGAATAAAGATGGAGGCCATGATTAAGTGTACCTTGAATATAACAGAAAAATGCGCTTGAGGGCCTGCATATGGTCAACTCTCGGATCATGCATATGTAAACACACTTGTTGAACCGCATAAGAAATATCTGGACGGGTGAAGGTAAGATATTGAAGGGCCCCTGTAAGACTCCGATATAACGTAGGATCCTCAAAGGGAGTACTAGAAGTAGCACTAAGCTTTTCTTTTGTGTCAACAGGAGTAGGAGAAGACTTACAAGAAGACATGCCTGCTCGCTCAATTATTTGCTCGGCATATTTACATTGTGAAAGAAACATACCACCCTTATGTCGAGAAACTGCAATGCCAAGGAAATAATTCAAGGGACCAAGATCTTTCATAGCAAACTCCGAGCTAAGAAGATCCATAATAGGCAAACGGAGAGCATGCGAAGAAGCAGTGAGAATTATATCATCAACATATAATAAGATATAAGCCACGTCAGATCCCTTGCGATAAACAAACAAAGAGTTGTCACACATGCTATTAGTGAAACCAAGAGAAATGACATAATCAGCAAAACGCTTATACCATGCACGGGGTGCCTGCTTAAGACCATATAATGACTTACGCAAAAGGCATACATAATCTGGATGATTCCGATCTTTGTAACCCAACGGTTGATGCATATACACTGTTTCTTGGAGCTCACCATGTAGAAAAGCATTCATGACATCCAACTGATGAATAGGCCATGCTTTTGAGAGAGAAAGAACTGTGCGAATTGTAGCCGGTTTAACCACCAGACTAAATGTTTCGCCACAATCAATGCCAACCTGCTGAGTTTTTCCATCACCTACAAGACGGGCTTTATGCCTCTCAAACACACCATCAGATTTTTCTTTATGAGTAAAAATCCACATGGAACGAATAACATTAACAGTAGACGGACGGGGCACCAACTCCCACGTCTTATTTTTAATAAGAGCATCATACTCATCATCCATGGCCATTTTCCAATTTGGGTCATGAAGGGCAGTAACAGGGTTACAAGGTAAAGGGGACCGAGTAACTGTAGCGGCAAGGGAATATTTTTTGTTTGGCTTAAAAATACCCTTTTGACTTCTGGTGACCATTGTAGGCTGTGGGATAGGTGGGAGAGCTACACGGAGGTGAAGGGGAATTGGGGGGGCTGTTATTCTGTGGACTCGTGAAAGCAGGCTGGGTTGGTAAAGGAGGAGTAAGGCTGGCGGGAATTGGGCTCACAGGAGGGGAGTGAGATGGGCCAGCAAGGGGGGAGGCACGCTGGGCGTGTAACGGGGGAGAAGAGCTGGCAGTACTTGGGCTCATAGAGGGAAAGGGAGATGGGCCAGCAAGGGGTGACCTGACAGTGGGAGGAGGAGAATTTATGTGGGTCGGTTCTGGCTGGAACGGGTTGGGCTAATGGGAATCAACACTAGCCAGTTGTTTTAGGTGATGCATAGTATAAGGAGAAAGCTCATCACATAAAAACTCATAAGTAGAGGAAGATGGGGTATGCAATTTTGCGAAAGGGAAAATATGCTCATCAAATAAAACATGGCGACAAATTATAATTTTATGAGATGATAAATCATAACACTTGTAGCCACGATGATTCGAAGGGTATCCTAAAAATACACAAGGAGTAGACCTAGGTTGCAATTTATTGATATTTGTCACTAGTAGAATAAATGCTTATTGCTGCGGTCATTAAGTGGGCCTATTGCGGCGGTTTTGGCCGCGCAGCAATAAAGGGCGCAGCAATAAAAGGAAACCTATTGCTGCTGTTTTTGGTAGGAACAACAGCAATAGGTATTTTTTTTAATAAAAAAATGAAACCTATTGCTGCTGTTTTTGATAGGAACAGCAGCAATAGGTGTCAGTGGAGTTTTTTTTTTGCTAGCTAGAAAGGAAAATGATTGAAAAATACAAATAAAACTAGAGAAATCTCATCAACAACAAATCACGCTACCAACAATGTAAATATATATAACGATCGAAAATTAAATTCAGTATATACAAAATAAAAATCAGTATATACAAAACAATTGCAAAAAAAATATAAAAACTAACAACAAAAATATACAAAATAAAAATCAGAACCCCTAAACATGATATTGAGTCTCAAAAAATAAAAATGAAGAAAAAAGCAAAAAGAAATTAAAAACAAGAACTCAGATAATTCGCCGACGAAGACTAAATGAAAAACTAAATCAACAATGAATCATCAACATCGTTCTTCGCTTCAACCTTCAACATCAAAATCAGCGGTGTTCTCGCGAAGACAGAGGAGTTTAGTGTTGATTGTGGCGCCGAGATTCGAAAGCTTAGAGCGAAGATTGACTGAATAACCGCATAGATTCTCGAGCTTCACATTAATTCTGTAATTCGAACAAAAACAGCTCAATTAATGAATTCCAAAACCTCAAAATCAACACAATTTCAACGAAAAACTCAACGCGTAAAAACTCGAGAGAGAAAGAAAGAGTTTTACCAGAGAAGGAGACAGAGCGATGAACGGGGATGACGTGAGTGAGACCTCCGACGTAACGAAGACATCCATCAATTGGTCGAGGAGAGAGAGAGGATAGCAGGGACGAAGGACCGCGAGTATGGATTTCTGACCGACGAGATGATGACAACCGGTGAGATGGTGAGAGAATACCGGCGAGACGATGAGAAATGAGAGGATGAGAGGATGAGAGGAGGAGCGGCTGTGAGTTGGTCGGTGAAGGAGGTCAAAGAGGAGTTTGAAGGAGGAGAGAGAAAGGAGTGAAATGAGGAAAGAGGAGAGTGAAATGAGGAGAGAGAAGATTTGAAGGAGGAAAACGGCTGAAGTCCAAGACTCCAAACCCTAGCGGCTTTTGTTAAGTTCAAATGATATATTGCTGCGGTTCCCACAAAGAACCGCAGCAATATATTAAAATATTATTTTTTAATATTATTTTAATATATTGCTGCGGTTCTTGAAAGAAACCGCAGCAATATGTCTGGTCAAAAAGTCAACTTTTTTTCAAAAAATTTCCGTTGAAACCATATTGCTGCGGTTTTTGACCGAAACCGCAGCAATATCTTTATTTTATATTTTACCTTTTCTTTTTAAGTGATATATTGCTGCGTATGGGTAAAACCGCAGCAATACCACCGCAGCAATAAGCAATTATTCTACTAGTGTGTGGAGGGAATGAGAGGATAACACAAGCAACCAAAAACTCGAATGTGAGAATAGGAGGGAACCCTTTGATACAAGATTTGAAGAGGGGACATATCACCCAAAAGCTTGCTTGGAAGAATATTGAGAAGATAAGTAGCCATTTGTAAAGCATGATGCCAAAAAGAAGGAGGAAGAGAGGCATGAGCTAAAAGAGTACGAGTGACATTATTGATAGTACGTATTTTGCGCTCGGTTTTTCCATTTTGAGGAGAGGTATGAGGGCAAGAGAGACGGAAGGACATGCCATGAGTTTTACAAAAATCACAAAATTGGCGATTATCAAATTCTCGCCCATTATCACATTGCACATTTTTAATATTACGTTCAAATTGGGTGAGAATATGAGCCTTAAAAACTAAGAATTTGTCATAGACATCCGATTTCTTAGCTAAGGGAAATGTCATAGATAATTAGAATAATCATCCAAGAATAAAACATAATATTTATGCCCCATAGAACTCAAAATAGGAGAAGTCCAAAGATCACTATGAATAATGTCAAACGGCATACAAGTACTCGAATTTGAAGATACAAATGGTAATCTAACATGTTTGCCAAAAACACAAGAGCGACAAATACATGAAGAAGTACAAGTACAATCAATACATTTATTGTGCCTAAGAACATCTAAAACTGGAGCTCCTGGATGACCTAAACGATCATGCCAGAGAGAAGAAGAGATGGCGGCAAAGGTAGAATCACTACTACAAAAAACCCCTATCGTGTCCTCTCTAGAAGACCTACCGCGTCGCATTTAGCCCGTCATGATAGCTGCCGACACGATAAGTGCCATACCTAACGTGTCGCCTATCAGGCGACACATTAGTAATGTTTATGCGTCACCTAAAACATAAGAGGGGACGTGATAGCCTCATGCTAATGCATCAAGTATTATGTAATAGGCGACACATTAGGTTGGTTTACGCGTCGCCTAAAACAAAAAAACTGATGTGTTAGCCTCAATTTGAATTTTCATATTAAACTAACGCATCATCTGCTATATAATAGGCGACGCATTAGGTAGGTTTTGCATCACCTCTATGATAAGAGGGGACGCGATAGACTCTCTAGCGTGTCGCCTCTATCATAAAAGGGGACGCAATAGACCCTCTAATGTGTCGCCTCCATCATAAAAGAGGACGTGATAGACCCTCTAATGTGTTGCCTCCATTGTAAAAGGGGACGCAATAGACCCTCTAATGTGTCGCCTTTATCATAAAAGGCGACGCGATAGGTTAATTTTCTTCATAAAAAAAACAGCCTAACGAGTCACCTACTTCATATGAGGTGACGCGTTAGGTCTGATTTACAGAAACAAAATAAATTATATGAATTAAATGGTCCAATGTACATATTTTGATAATTTTTTATTAGAAATAAAAATTTCAAATAATTACAAAATGACATAGGACGCATACCCAGAAGTTCTAAAAACAAGCTAAAGTCATGACTTCTAAAATATATACCATTTGCATCTATTTCATGAAAGTGGACAAGAGCCATTGGACCTTCTAAACGCTCCAACCTACCAACAACCCAGATATTCTATCGACCATCCATCTTGAAGACCTATAAATTTAAGATCTGCATGTGAGCAGTTTCAATATGTAAGAAGATGGTTTAATCAAAGAAATTCAGCAATGAAAATGCTGCGCAACCTCCACTGATGAACCCTCTTGCATAGTTGAACTAAAAACTACCGACTCGCCACGGCTTTCACCATTCCACTAAGGGAGTCATCATTTATGGCATCAATGTCTCCTGGATAATCGAGGTCCTTACTGCAATGAAACATCCATTTAAATAAAGATCAATAGATGCTAAACATGTTTAGAGTAGATGTCTTAGAAAAAGACGTTAAACAACATTTTAAGTACCCTATGCATGAACGTAGTCTTAGAACAATCGGGTAGACGAAAACTATAGCCAAGAGACTGATATCAAGAAAGGATCAACCACATCAAACAGAGAAAGAAAGACATACTCTCGTTTTCTTTTATATTGTTTCCTTGAAGTGGAGTTTATTTTATCAGCAACAGTATAATTGTCGGTTCCTATTCGACCACATGAATCCTGGTCAACAGAGAGATGAAGCAGACACTCAGAAATTACACATGGGAATTAATTAACAATAATAACAATGTAGGGAATCTGATGAAACTGAACTAACTCACATCAAACGTACCCGATGGAGTTTCAGGCTCACCATAGTTGATCTTAGACAATTATACACGCAGCAACTCTGAGATGTCCGTTACCTGGAGTAACAACATCAAACATGGCAAATAATAGGGTCAGAGTCAAGAACAATTACGCATTCAAAGAGAGGGCTTTGGGACCTATCATGCTGTGACAGGGACCGTGGGCTTCCTCTAGCTCACATCCCAGAGAGCAATGGAGATGGAATATAAATAGATTAACGCTCGAAAAACAATGCTCAACACCTTGTTGCAAGTTGCAACGACAACCATGGTCCACAACTAGCAGTATGCCTTGATACTTCCTTCTGCCATTTCTTTAAATTTTATTTTTTTGTTCATGGAAAAATTAGAAAATAGATTTCGTTTTGGCAAAAACCACAGAGCGGGTCTAAAGAATCGCCATGCCTAGAGAGCCGGCGAATACGAATGCATCAATAATCCACTACAATTTTTTTGGCCGCTCTAGGGTACCCCACACTGCCTAGTCCAGTTGTCGCTATAGGCCTCTACAATATGTTGTATGCATTATTAGGAGTACTCCGATGGTTCGATTAGCAAATGGCATATAGACACTCGAACAACAGTTCTGACCGAAGATTTCACCCTTTAGCGGCATAGATTCCCTGCAAAGCCTTTTTAAATTTAATGTGCTTAGTTGCATACCTCTATCCATTCAGCTTGGAACTCGCAATAAGGTTGGCGTTATACCTTCACATGCCCTTCGGCGGAGCAAACAAATGAGCAAGCATCCGGAACATAGTATAAGAACATATACACATAAGATGTCCCATTACCCAAGCTGGAAATCTCACGGCATTATGCATCTTCATCGGTTATGATACTTGTAATATAAACATAATAAAACAAGAAGACATTTAAAATGATGATGGCATTCTTTCATACCCATTGTGAGGAGTGAATCCAACATAAACCACTTGATAATAGGTTGTATAAGTCCTCTTCTACGACGTCGGATCACATGATTGCATAAACATGATTAACTAGTTTTACGATACGACGAGCAGGATAGAGAATTCTTTAATGCAACTAAACCCAAGGTAACTCAAGTGCCTAAATAGTCCAAAGCAGGTAAATTAAGCTAATAACAGCAACAATTAAGCTCATCAATACAGAAAACACTAAACAAAAACTACTAACTTAAATTTCCTCAAAATCAATCAAATAATTGTGCTCAAATCAAACACCCAAAAGGCCAAAACAAAACACAAAACCCCCACAACTAAAACTCAGTCAAACCCATTTTTTTCAATTCAACGATTAAAATCATACTCAATTAACAACCAATAATCAAACAAAAACCATTAGAAACCCAAAAAAACCCCCACAAACTAAAAAAATCAGCAACTAATTTCGCAATTTACAAACCCTAGATTGAAAATTGAAAATTGAAATTTGAAATTTGAAGGAGAAATGAAGAGTTAACTTACAACACGTGGTGCGGTGGTGGTGCGTTCGAAGACTTGTGGGTGGTGGACTGGTGGTGCGCGCAGCAGGGGTCGACGTAATCACGTGCTGGAGGTCGCCGGTCCGTGGAGTGAGACGTGAGGAGACGTGGAGTGCCGAGTGAGGAGTGAGGACTGGAGTGAGGACTGACGTTTTACAGTTTTAACAACTATAACAAAATACGAATCACAAATTAAGAAATGAAGGAAGGAGAAAACGAATAGAGTATATTAGTATAAACCTAAACAGAGAAAATGAGTTCTTGAATAATCAACTACAAAAAAATCAAAGTCGAAAACCTAAACTCAAAATCAAATACAACTAATTTAACATTTTGCAAATTCTAAATTGAAAATTGAATGAGAAAAGAAGAAGAGACGACTTACATCCGGACGCCGGTGGTGCGGTGGTGGTGCGCTCGAAGGCTGGTGGGTGGTGGTGCGCGTAGCGACGCTCGACGTGGTGGTCGCCGGTCGTTGAAGATGAGACTGTGTGAATGTCTACTTTCTGAGTGTCGAGTGAGGAGACAGGAGAGAATAGAGAATAGAGATTAGAGAGAGGGAGTGAGAGACGTTAGAGAGTGAGAGACGTTAGAGAGTGAGAGACGCAGTAGGGTTTGTAACTTTTGGCCCAAAACAAACGAAATTGCAATTTCTTTTGTTTTGGGCCAAATGTTTCTCAAGCAGGTCCGAAATGGAACCTAATGTGTTGCCTGTAATTATTAGCAGACGCGATAGGTATTTTCCAAGTATAACTGGAATAATTCTAATGTGTCGCCTATAACTATTAGCGGACGCATATCACCTAACACGTCGCTAGTTACATCAGTGGCGACACAATAACTTTTTGCATCACTGGTTATATTAGAGGTGACGCAATAGCCACACCCCTACCGCGTCAAACATATAATATAATCTGACACAAAAACTTTGCGCGTCGCCTATTATATTAGGGGGGACGCGATAGGCCATTTTAGATTTTTTCCTAACCCTATCGCATCCAACTTTATACATAAATGCGACACGTTAACTTTATGCGTCATACATTTTATAGAAGCGACGCAATAAGCAGGTTGTGTTAGGTGTTTTTTGTAGTAGTGAATGAAGAGCTTGATTGTTGGTGGGAGTGGTGAGAGGATATAGGTCACCCTGACTGTCACATCTCATTATTGGTCTCCCCGTCTGAAAATCCTTCACAGAAAACCCAAAAGGATCAAATTCGACCGTCACAGAATTATCAGTAGTAAACTTGCGAACAGAAATAAGATTTTTAATAATTTTGGAAGCATGAAGAACATTTTTCAAGGACAATGGGGGGGGTTAGGGGAAGGTAAGGAGGTGTGACCGTAACCACTAATTGGAATAGTATGACCATTTCCGACAATAATACCACTAGAATGATTGCTCAAATTAAAATAAGACGAGAAATTACCATTGGAAGACGTCATGTGAGACGTAGCACCGGTGTCCATGTACCATGACGGATCAGGTGGAGTGAGAGTCATTGTGTGCATAGCTGAAGCAATGTCAGTTGGACAATAGGAGGTGGACTTCCCACTTGGTGAAGCAACAAAAACTTCTTGTTGTTGTTGTTGTGGACTAGGCCCAAGGATACTCCCCTGCTGCTGCTTGTTAGGAAGACTACCACGGGCCCAACCTTGGGTGGGATATGGACAAGGGGGGGGAGGCCCATTGAGGAACCCAACCCCAAGGAGGGGAATAACCCCACTGCTGCATACCCCAAGGAGGAACGACCCCCTGCTGCTGCTGCAGTGAGCCGCCACGGCCACCACTGCTGCCACCGTGACCCCTACCGGAGCCACGGCCTCCACCCCCGACAGACTTCCGGCCAGTTTTCCGGTGGCCGGAATTTTTGCCTCGGTTATGCGTGTTATGCGTGTGATCTGATTGCTGTTTGGGAGGAAAAATTTCCTCGGATGGCAAGGTGGCCACCATGGCCGAGTCGGACTCCGTGGCAGCCTGATAGAAAGGAGGCAGCGGATCACTTTGTCGGATCAAAGTGCCGACGCCTCGGTATGCACGTGTAAGACCCGAAACTAATTGGATCACAAGACGGCTTTCCGACACCGGTGCACCAACATTCTTCAACTGATCAGCAAGAGACTTGAGACGTTGGCAATAAGCCGAGACATTAGGGAAATTCTCCATTTTGGTATTGGAGAACTCGGCTTCAAGACTTACCACACGGGAATTCTTGTTGTCTTGGAAGGTGTCTAGGAGTCGATTCCAAGCTTCCATGGCCGTAGCATCAGGTTCAATTATGGTGTGCAAGAGATCATTAGAAATGGTAGTATAAATCCAAGAAAGAACCGTAGCATCAAGAGTCGACCATAATTCCTTTTCATCCTCAGTACTTGGGACCTTCGGCTTTTCGAAAGGAATAATATGATGAAGGACCTTGTGAGAACGTGCGGTAATTTTAAAAAGCTCCGCCCATGTCGAATATTGAACATTTTCCATTTCAAGAGTAATGGAAATATGGTTGCGGATGTTAGACACCGCGAGGACCGGACGAAATGAGCTTTTGCTCTCAGTCATGGTGGTGAGATGAAGAAGAAAGACAGAAAGATAGAAGGAGAGTAACAGTAGGGTGCTGCGGAAGAGAAGAAAGATTACCCTAGAAAATCTGATACCATAATAGAATATTTTCCTCAAGTAATATTATTAACATACAAAACTATATATACAGAAAGACCAGCATGCATTACGCCTAATATGAGAAACAGTAGCATGCTAGAAGGCTAAAACTTAGGAAACAGAATATTGACTTCCTATTTTACAAAGATGCAAAATATATTTACATTATATTTAACAATAATCACATAATAGGTACAACTCCAAATGAGTAAATGAGTAAAAAATAACCTGCATGGTGCACCCGAGTGTATGATCAATGCACTCCTAACCAGCCCTACTAGTTATAGTAAAATTTATGCATTCACAAATGTGAAATTCAAAATAAAAGTACCGAAACCAAATGAAGAAAACCTCTCTTCGATCCTCTTTTCTTTTATCATTTACTATTGACGTTAGTCGTAGCGTGGTGATCAATATTTTGAAATTATTTTTCTAAAACCTTATGCCGAGATCATTTTTAACATTTATCTTTTATTTTACCACCAATGTACTAGAGTCAATGGCTTTTGAATTAAAGCAAAAACTTGCTGAATATAACCAACAAGATTATTTGCTTAAATCAACACTCGAATACTATTATATTTAGTAATTTATATACACTCAACTCTCAAGTAATGTGGACGTATGATCAATGATGACAGTGACACGTGAAATTGTAACTTACAAAACCAATTATTGTAGACAGCCGACCTATTTAAAAAGACATTCAAAACTTAAACATTATTTCCATTTAATATAATATAAATATGGGATTATAGAAAGAAACAAAATAAGGTGTGGATCATTTATGTCGTACATTTCTTTTTTGCTCTTTAATTGATTAAAACACCAACTACCAAAAATAAATTAAGGTTTAAGCAGTTAAAAAAAAACTTGGGCAGTTGGGTGTAGGGGTGATAATGAGCCTGACAAGCTCGTGAGCAGCTCGGGCTCGGCTCGGTCAAAGCTCGACTCGTTGAAGTTCGGCTCGAGCTCGGGCTCGGCTCGAGACTTAAACGAGCCGAGCCGAGCTAGGCAAAGCTCGGCTCGTAAAGCTCGTGAACAGCTCGATTATTATTTTATACTAAAAAAAAAATTTATATTAAAAAAAAAAATTATATTTAAAAATTATTTTTATATATTAAAAATTATATTAAGTATTTCTTTTAAGATACTAAGTTCGGCTCGAAAGCTCGCGAACAGGCTCGATAGTCTTTTTAGTTACTACAAATATTTCATTAATGTTTAATTTAAGATAAAAAAATAAATTGATAGCTATGTTTAAAAGGAACCATGTTAATAATCATAATATTTTTAAAAATTAAAATGTTGTTTAAAATTTGAAAGGCAGGTGTTGTTACTAACAAAATATAATTAAAATCCATATGTAGAGTGTTGTATATCAGATTCTCACTGCCTCAAACCACATCAAATTTCAGCTAATGTTCCAGATTTGTTTGTTAAGCTTAACGTCTACTCTGCACGTCCTTGGTGCCCATTGTCTTCTCGAATTCCCTAATTTGATTAATGGCTTTTGGTGCCTTCTTCTTAAAGGTGGACCGACGAAGATGTTAGTGAAGGTTGAAAGTGTATTCACGACTAACAACCTATTTCTTTCTACATACTCTTCGTTTGCTCCACCATTTTTGTTGTTTTCTTTTTCTTCCCCAAAAAATTTAACTTTTTGTATCCATTAAAAACAATTTTAGTTCGTAAATTTCAAATTCGCATTAAATCTGCAGAAGAAAAAAAGAAAATAGAAGATCTCAAAGAGAGAAAAGAGGACAGAGAAAAATACCTTGGTTGATTGGTAACGCCACGGTGGGAGATGAGCAGTGAGTGAAGAAGAAACAAAGGAGGAAGTGGTTTGCAACTTGGGCGTCCCACATCGGTTGAATAGCCGAAGCGTATGAGTTAAAAGCTCTATAAAAGAAATTTCTGACTTCCTAAACCTCTACGGTTGGGCTACTACTTGCTTGGCCATGAAATTAATAAGTGTTTAGACAATGGGCCTTTAAACTATTAAATGTTTGGGCCCTAATCTAACCTTGGACTTGACTTGCTTAAGTTGAAGTTTAATTTCGAACTTTTCGAGCTCGAGCCGAGCTGTAAATTTGGGACTCGAGCTCGAGTCGAGCCGAGCCTAAACGAGCTCACGAGCCGAGCTTAAACGAGCTCACGAGCCGAGCTCGAGCCGCAAATTCCAATCACGAGCTCGAGCCGAGCTCGGCTCCCCCAAGCTCGACGAGCTCACGAGCCGAGCCGAGCCCATGAAAAGTTAAACGAGCTCGAGCCGAGCCCAATGCTATTCGGGCTCGGCTCGCTCGATAAGCACCCCTAGTTGGGTGTACCATTTTCTAAAAGTAATACTATATGAGAAAGCTAATTCAGGAAATAAATTAAGGTTTATCGATATATTACAATATATGAGGAAAGAAGTCCTCGTAGGCCCTGTTCTTTTGGACTTATTTTCAGCAAAAATAAGTAAAAATAAGTTCAGTTCATCAAATATAAGTTCAGTTCAACAAAAATAAGTAAAAATAAGTTCAGTTCAGCAAAAATAAGTTCAGTATTACTATTAATGTTGTAATTATTATTTTTGTTTTCAATATTACTATTAATATTGTTATTATTATTAATATTATAATTATAATAATGATGAATTTGTAATTTTTTTATTTTATTTTTTTATTAATTTTTTTATTATATTTATTTTATTTAATTTTTTTATTTTTTTATTTTAATATTTTTTATTTATTATTATTATTATTTATTATTTATTATTATTAATTATTATTATTATTATTATTAATTATTGTTATTATTTATTATTATTATTATTATTTATTATTATTTATTATTTATCATATATTATTTATTATTTATTATTTATTTATTATTTTAATTCTTATTTATTATTTAATATTTATTATTTATTGTTTATTATTAATTATTAATTATTAATTATTTATTATTTATTATTATTATTATTTATTATTATTATTTATTATTATTTATTATTTATTATTTATTATTATTTATTATTTATTATTTATTATAATAATAATAATTATTATTTATTATTGATTATTTATTATTAATTTATTATTTTAATTATTATTTATTATTATTTAATATTTATTATTTATAATTATAATTATTATTATTATTATTTATTATTTATTATTATTATTTATTATTATTTATTATTATTATTTATTATTTATTATTATTATTTATTATTATTATTTATTATTATTTATTTATTTATTATTATTATTATTATTATTATTTATTATTATTATTTATTATTAATTATTATTATTTTTTATTATTATTATTATTATTTATTATTTATTATTTATTATTTATTATTTATTATTTATTATTTATTATTTATTATTTATTATTTATTATTTATTATTTATTATTTATTATTTATTATTTATTATTTATTATTTATTTATTATTATTATTATTACGGTTTTTTCACCTGATAAACCCCCGAGTTTTCAAAAAAATTCACGTGGTACCCTCCATGTTTTCAAAATTCACTAGGTACCCCTAAGTTTAAAACTAATTCACGTGGTACCCTCAAATACCCTTAATGACTAACGGCGTTAACTGCCGTTAGTCATTAACCCTAATTTTCTGCTTTGAACCCTAATTAACCTAGAATTCTAACCCTAATCCTAACCCTTACCCTAATCCTAACCCTAACCACCCCTCCCCCACCCTCCCACCACCCCCGCAGCCTCCTCCACCCCAGCCCCACCCCCCTTCCCCTCCCCCACGCCCCCTCCCCACCCCCGCGCCGCCACACCAATTTCGGAACAACCCCCCCCCCCACTCCCGTGCCCGCCACAAGACCACCCCTCTCCCCCCACCCCCCGTAGCCCTCCCCTAACACTGCCGAATCCCGCCCCTCCCCAGCCCCGTTGAACCCCAAAGGCCGTCGAATCCCGCCACCCTCCCGCCACCCGTTGAACCCCAAAGGCCGTCGAATCCCCCCCCCCGCCCCGTCGAACCCCAAAGGCCCTTCGAATTCCTCTCGCCGTAATTACTCCCGCTAGAACAACTTCAAGACTAACGGATGTCGGGGAGGGGCGTAACTCGACGGAAATTAGGGGAAGGGGGAGGTTTTGACGGGGGTTAGGGGGAGGGGGGAAGGTTTCGACGGGGTATGCCACGACGGGATAGGCAAGTGGCGGGAGAGACGGAGGTGTTGCGGGGGGGGGGGAAGGGCCGCAGTGGGGGAGGGGGCTGCGTGGGGTGGGGGAAGGGGGACCCGCCGGGCGTGAGAGGAGGGCGAGGGGGGGGGAAGGGGGCCAGGGGTGGTGGGAGGGTGGGGGAGTGGGTGGTGGGAGGATGGGTTAGGGTTAGGGTTAGAGGTAGGGGTTAAGATTAGGGTTAGCATTAGGAGTTAATTAGGGTTTAAAACAGAAAATTAGGGTTAATGACTAACGGCGGTTAACGCCGTTAGTCATTAAGGGTATTTGAGGGTACCACGTGAATTAGTTTTAAACTTAGGGGTACCTGGTGAATTTTGAAAACATGGAGGGTACCACGTGAATTTTTTGAAAACTCGGGGGTATCAGGTGAAAAAACCGTTATTATTATTATTATTTAGCAAAAATAAGTTCAGTTCAGCAAAAATAAGTTCACTTCAGCAAAAATAAGTTCAGTTCAGCAAAAATAAGAAAAAATAAGTTCAGTTCAGCAAAAATAAGTAAAAATATGTTCAGTTCAGCAAAAATAAGTTCAGTTCAGCAAAAATAAAATAAGTTCAGTTCAGTTCAGCCAAAATAAGTTCAAAAGAATAGGGCCGTAGTCTTATAATTTTATAAAGGATTG
Source organism: Beta corolliflora (assembly GCA_947648045.1). Lineage (NCBI taxonomy): Eukaryota > Viridiplantae > Streptophyta > Magnoliopsida > Caryophyllales > Amaranthaceae > Beta > Beta corolliflora. The sequence continues at coordinate 1,342,465 of CANSZD010000186.1, read as the reverse complement.
CTCAGTTTTGTGGAATACTAGTATCGACAATAATTGATTCCCACTTCGTAGCAACCTCCTCTCCACGTACAAAAGTCAACAATTCAGCGCATACAATTTATTGTATGACTATACGAGTGTATATATAAAAGCTGAAATCCTTCAATAGATATGCAAGAACCCAAAGACAAAATCACAAAACCAATTTTTAGCATTCCACAAAAACCAGCGGGTTCTAATTTTGTGTTATGAAGATGATTCTTCCTATTTTCTTCACCTTTTCACTCTTAGTTTCCCACTCTTGCGCTAATATTCTTTTCGACTATTGTGTTGGAGATTTAAGCTTGCCAAGTGGACCAGCAGGATACTCATGTAAGGATCCAACTACAGTCACTGTAAATGATTTTGTTTCTTCTAATTTGCGTGTTCCTGGAAACACAGCAAATATATTTAAATTCGGTGCAACCACAGCACTTGTAAATCAGTTTCCAGGTTTGAATGGTATGGGAATTTCTATGGTGCGATCAGATATGGATGTAGGTGGAGTCGTACCAATCCACACACATCGAGTGTCAGAATTGATCATCGTAGTTGAAGGAACTATACTTGCAGGATTTATTGACACAAATAACACCGCATTTTATAAAACTTTAAACAAAGGGGAAGTGATGATCTTACCACCAATACTACTTCACTTTCAAGTCAACGTAGGATCAGCTCCATCAGTTGTATATGCAACCTTTCCAAGTGAAAATCCTGGAGTCCAAATTCTTTCCGCTGCTTTGTTCCAAAGCAGTCTACCCTCAGAAATTGTTGAGAAGATCACTTTGCTCGATCATGCACAAGTGAACAAGCTCAAGAAGGTATTTGGTGGCACAAACTGATTACAAATAAAGTTCTGCTGCATGAGATTGATCTCTTATATCCAAATCTAGCAATCTTTAAATATCTCCTCCATGTTCCATTTTGTAAAATCGTTTTTGATTTTTTCCCTCTGTGTATAGAGATCTATAAAGAATAATGATATAAGTTGTACGTTTTGCATCTTTTATAAAATTGCTGCTAGTATTAAATTTGAAACATGTTGCCAAAAGAATATATAGCCTTATTACGAAAATTTAGTGCTACAATACGGTTCGACTTTCGAACTTGTGGGCTGTGCTTGAAGCATTTGAGCTAATGAGCTGTGTCAAATCTTTAAATTAACTAGTCATCCGCCATAAAAAAAACAATAAGAAAGCAAGTGAGAAGAATTTAAAGCAACAAGCAACCCTTGAGTAACATATTAAATGATACACTTGACTCTTGAGTAACATACTATGCTTCAACAAATTTTACACAAAACTATTCTCTTTGTCGCATATTGATTGATGCACTTTTTACTTTCATCCATTTTCACAATAATTGATACATTTCTAAAATGGCATGGTCACACAAATTTATGTTATTTCTCTCTCTTTGTGGAAAACACAACGACAATAAAGAAATATCAACCACACCCTTACTTCCAAAAATTGAAGCCCAACGCTCCACTAACGACAATAAAATAAAAACCTCACTACCAACTACTAACATTAAAATAAAGAAGTCAATTAAAAACTCCTAAACCATCTATATCGGTCAAATTGTATCGATTAATATAGATCAGAGGGAATAGCTACACTAGGTAGCATTTTACTTATACTTCCTTTGCTTTTTATTGCTTGCATCGTTTCTTTTTGTACAAAAACCAAAGTGAAGAGAGATAAAGAAAGAACCTCATGTGCTAGAACAGAGAAAGATCTAGATAATATATTGCCAAACATATAAACGATGTAAGTAATAGAAAATTGTCAAAAGTAGAAAACAATCCAAATAATAAAAAACGGAGGAAGGATATTTTTTAATGATAACACGTAAATATCGTTCGGCTATGGGTCCCTTCGCATGTGGAGAATTTAGTCTTAAGTTCTTGGGACAGCTTCCTGTCAAAAAAGAAAAAAAAAATTCTGAAGCAATGTTTGACCCTCAACTCTAAGGGATTTTAACTTCTAAAAGAAGTTTGTTGACTTTGTGGGTAACTAACGTGTGTGATTTGATTTTTGAAATGGGCAACTTTGGTGAGTTGAAATGGGGAGCGAGTAAGCATTTGCTGGTCCTAGTGAACTAGTGAAGGGATTAGAGTAGGAAGAAGAAAACAATAATAACCCCATAATCCATATACGTTTTTCAACAGCCAACTCCACAATATACTGCTCATCATGAAAGGTCATCTGCGGTCAAATATTGCTCAAATTTTGACTGCATGTCTGAGACACATGGGGCATCAATGTGGACGGTGGGATTGGCGGATCGAGAAACTACGGAATACGGTATGGATAACGTAAAATTAAACAAATTAAAATAGAGTATAATACAAGATTTAAATTACGATTCAAAATACAATGTCAATATTCATTCAACTATTTAAATTACAACTAATTCCAAGCGACCGGAATACATAAGTTTCAAATAAATAAAAATTCCACAATAATTCTAAACTTTTGTTTTTGATCTTCCACTTCTAGCATTTATAAAATACATTATTAGAGATTAATTTCCAATAACAACGCAACATTCGAAGCCAATAATTATCCAAATTCATACAACTACTCACCAAACCCATCAAATGTACGTAGTATGAATAAACCTATTTCAATTCGCAATCTTAGCTAAAAATCCCATATCAAAGAGAAATTCAATAACACAAAAAAAAAAGAATTTAAGGTCACTCATATATAACCCAATTTTTTACAGAATTGACAGAAATCCAAAAAAAAAACATTACAAAAGTTGAAGCTGGAATGGAGAATGTACTGAGTGACCTTAAATTCTTTTTTTTTGTGTTATTGAATTTCTCTTTGATATGGGATTTTTAGCTAAGCAATTTTTTTTGTACTGAGCAACAATATCCCCAACACCCCAGCAGGGGCGAAGCATATAAGGGGCCTAAGAGGCAATTAGGAATTCTAGTAAAGTGGCCCCTCACAATGTAATAATAAAAAAAAGGAAGTGTACTTGGCCCTCCTCCTTAACCAAGTCTGGTTTCACCCCTGCACCCCAGAGCACACCAGAGTTTATAACTTGGGTCTTAAGAGGATGCATACACAAACAATTCTGAAACCATCTTAACATGACAATGATGGTGATATGGCGATTACAGTGAAGCACAAAGCGGGAAATTACATTTTATCTACAAAAAAACATGGATTTTAAACTTACAGTGAAGCAGAGGCCAATGTCAAGAGTCGACAATTGGGTTATTGAGGTATGAATGTAGGCTGGCAAAACAGATCCGTATTCGTTTGCCCAACACGGAATACCCGATCCGAGACCCTTTTTGACCCAAAAGTAACCACCCGCAATAGAAATGGAAACCCAAAATAACCCGATCGGAATATAGCTAAATCCAGATATGAATAGCTCGTGCCTGAAGATAGCCCGAACCGGACCTACACAACCTGAAAGTGACTCGAACCCGACCCAACCCGAACCCGATTCCCTTTGCTGGGCCTCATCAACCACCATGAAGCTTAAAAAAAGTACAATTGTGTCTGCTTGTGTCTAAGTGTTAGTGTCTTATAATATAAGTTAGTACACTATTATTGTCGAAGTGTTGGTGTCCTTATGTTTTTGTATCCAATTGTTAGTATCCTATTAGATGACGATAATTAATGTGATATGAAACTGGTAGACTAGCTACAAATATGGAAAATTGACTGTTAAGATTGGTATTCTAGTTGAATTGTTAGTGAGAACCTGCCCTTTTTGTGAACTAAAAATTTAATTCATCAGCTGTTATTTATTTGTTACTGAAAGAAAGCATCCATTTTTTAAGAAAATAACTCGCCTTTTTAGATCTGAAGATGATTCTTATATAAAGTAAATCAATACTTTCAACAATGACCTTACCCGAATTGACTCGATCCAAACCAACCCGAACTGATTGAAACCGACCCAATATTGACCCGAGTAATCAAACCCGCACCCGACCGAAAATGTATGAACTCGAGGTTTGGGGGGATTTCGGTTAGTCCAAATGTTGAAATGGGCTCTTGGACTATCTTCTTATCACTATTAGATAGGTTGATGTAGAATATACACAGTGGCAGAGGATCAAAGTTTCAAAAACAAGTCATCCTTGCCGTGATAGCTGCTCTAGTTTACATGATCTGGTAAGGTAGGAACTTAGTATATTGGTAACAATGTGTGCCTAGTATCAGAGATATGGTTAAACATTGTAAGCATGTTGTTAAGGCTAGAATCTTTGTAGTTATGCCTAAAAAGATTACTAGGAAAGAGTACTATGAATGGTTTAGTAATTTGTTAAAAGTAAGATCACTGGTAAGCGCATGCAGTTGCCTATGTGGCTTGTTTAGTGGGCCTTTAAGGGGGGGATCCAACTTAGTTGGTTTGTCCCCTTTTAGGCTTGTTTGGTTGTAAAAGGTTGATTTCATTAATCTACTTACTTACGTAGCAAAAAAAAAATTTGATAGATTGAGCTTATATCTCACTAGTGGAAAAATCATCATCGGATCCGGTCAAAAAACCGGGGTTACTGATTCGATTTTGGGCCGGATCAGATGGGTCGGATCAGTTGATGTTGAAAACCGAATCAGTTCATAACTTACTGATCCGGTTTTCGCCAAAAAACGGCAGTTTATAGTTAATAGGTTCGTTTTTTTGTAAAAACCGGATCAGTAAGTTGTGAATTAGTCCGGTTTTCATAAAGAACCGGATCAGAAAATGCTAGTTAGGGTAAAAAAAAACGTCATTCACAACCCAGAGGAAATTAACATCAACACAAAACCAAAGAAAATTAACATAAATCAGTAAATACTAGGTATGGTCCAGGACAAAAACGCCATTCACAACCCGGAGGAAATTAACATCAACAAAGCAATGAATCCAAAAAAACAATTAACATACCCAACGCAAATTAATAAAGAAAATACAAACTAAATGAACTCACATTACAAGAGAAATATGAACGAAATCAATAAAGAAAATAAAAAACAAAAGTCACATATAAACGAAAATCATATTGAAATTACAAAACAACGAATCTAAATGAAAATAAATTACAAAAAGAAGTTACAATAAAAACGAAAATCAACCAAAAAATAAATTGAAAGAAATTACAAGAAAACGAAAAATTAAATTAAACGAAAAAACTAAAGAAATTAAAAGAAAAACTCAATCGTCTTAGATATGAATTCTCCTCGTGCTTCTTTCTTCGCATTTCGTTGCTTCGCCGGCAATGAGAAAGAGAGGAGGGTTGTTTCTTCGCTTCACTGATGATGAGAGAGGAGGGTTTAGAGATTTGGTGGCGATTCGTGGCGGTTTGTGGCTGTTCGTGGTCAACGAAAATGGTTGGGGTTCGTGAGATTGGAAAACAAATTCGTGGCGATTCTTGATGAGGTTGATTTGGAGGCGATTAACGAAGGAAGAAATGACGGCGGTTGATCGTAGGGCTCGGAGGAGGAGAGAGAGATCGAGGGTGATGGTTGGTTTGTGTCATTTAAGGTTTTTTCCACTAGTGTCTAATTTGTTATGGGCTTCTTTTTTCGCTTCTTTTCTTTAGGGGATTAGGGAACAAAGTTCATTGGGTCCGTCCCCTATTGACTTATACTCCACATAATGAGATATGGCTTGTGGACATAACTCTTTATTTTGGTGATATCTTTCAATTATGTCGTCGTTTTACTAATTATGATTGTTTGTTTCTAATTTGAGTACCTATTTGAGACTTGAAATTGGGTTTGTGTAACATTCCTTTTATCATAACAAAAGCAATTAGATGAGCTTAATTATCCGGTAGTTATTACTCTTTAATTTAAGGGGTTTTCCAAATAAAAATTAAATCTTTGTGTCCTTTGCTGCTATAAAATTGCTGCGATTTTAGCCATACGCAGCAATAAACCGCATGAGTGGAAAAAAAACCCGTTTAGAACAACCTACTACTGCGGTTTTTTAGAGAAACCGCAACAACAGATTAAATATTAATATTTTTTTCATCTATTGCTGCGGTTTCTATAAAAAACCGCAGCAATACCCCCTTTTATCAAATAAAAGCACTAGGCATTCCTTCATTTCAGTCATTAACTTCATGGGGGCCGTTTCCCTCAACGCTCTCCTTATTTCGTCCTTTCTATCCTCCTTGAGCTTCCTCCAAAGATCTTCATCTCTCATTTCTCTTTCTTCATTTCACTCATTTCTCTCTGTTCCTCGAGCTTCCTCCTTCGTCGTTCTTCTTCTTCGTCGGCCCCTTCTCTGGTTTTCCTCCTTCGTCGGTCAGAGATTCTCGTTCGTCGGCTGTTCAGATCACCATACGAATTACGAAAACTCCGTCGACCGTGCTTCTCCTTCGTCGAGAGTTCTTCTTCGTCGGCCGTTCGAAGCCCTGCGCTCGTCACTCGAATGCAAGAAGTGCGGTGCTCGCTTGTCGTTCGACCACAAGAAGCCCCCAACGCTGTTGCTTGTCGTTCGACCACAAGAACAGACGAAGATAAAGATGAAGTTCGTCTGTTCGTCGGCTGTTCAGATGGATTCTTACTTAATTTCTTTCTTTTTTTTCTATTTTTTTCCTTTTGTACCTAGCTTCCTTTTTTTTAATTTATCAAGATCTAATTTTAGGGTGTTGATTTTTTTTTCTTCAATTATATATTTTTAGAATTAATATTATGTTAGAGTTTCTGATTTCTGGTTTTTTATATTTTTCTTTTGTATCTCTTTTTCAGTTGGAATTTTTTGGTATAAGTACATTCAAAGAATTAATATGATGTAGTGTCTTATTTTCTTTATATATTTTTATCTCTCAAATTTGATGGCAAACTGGAAAAAAAGGTTTTTTTTTAACTGTACTTGTACTTATTGCTGTGGTTTTGGCGTAAAACCGCAGCAATAAGTCAAACCTATTGTCACGGTTTTAAACCTGCAGCAATAGATAGCGCCTTGATTTACGGCGGTGCGAAAATCACAGCAATATGCCACTTAAGAACCGCAGCAATATACAATTATTCTACCAGTGGACTGAGCGGAAGTATAGTAGCAAGAAAACAATATGAATAATTATACGGAGCCAAAATTAAAGCAATGACAAACCAACAAGCCTCCTTCATAAGTAGAGGAAAATCCACCAACCGTTTCACTAATCATTGTATTAGCAAAGCCCCAAACTCAAAAATCTCGTACATTACAATCTCTCTCAAGAACTCTATCGAGAAATCTAAGAGTCTTTGTAATCTCTTCCGGTGTTTGATGAGGATATAAAATAATGATCTCAATCCCCCCTTATATAGAGGTGGAATCCTACTCTTAGTAGAATTAACATCTGACAAGACCTAATCCACAGAGCTTAGGAACATAATTATTTATCTTCCTAATATAATTTGCCATATATCAGGAAATAAATAATCTCTAAAAAATCCAAACATAACAAGACAAAAAAAATAAGACAAGAAAAAGCGGAAAGCCCCATCGGAGCAGATTTCGCCCAGCGGCCATGCATAAACTTTCCAATCCGTCTACATTTTTCCTCGAACACTCCAAACCCACAAATTGTCTATGGGCCCTACTCACCATGTTGAAGTATTAGGCTTGCATATATAGCTAACAACTCTTCCCTCAAGCACAAGTACGACCAACCTCTTCGATCAACGATTAAGAGCTTCGCATCGTGGCCTGGTTTGGGTAACGATGCCTCCCCTTGAACCAAGACTTCATCGTGCTTGAGACATGTTTCAACTACGAAGATGATTCTTGCATTCCGTATTGCTTTCTTGATTGTCTCGCCACGTTCTACAACAAAGATATCTCACATCTAAGTCTTTCATCCATCATCAACAAGTTTCCCTAGAAAAACCGTGTTGCTAACTAGGCATGAGATGTATTTTACCTATGTAAGATGCCTACAAAGACCATGAGACTTGAACATGATCTCCTGATCTCGTCAACATTCGCAGTATCCCTATTATGTAGGTTAACAGCTTCTTTTTCACATCTCCTCAAAGACATAAAGTCTTGTTCCTTCTGGCAAAAATGGAACGAGCATTCCGAAGCTAAAAACATGGTCATTCGCTTGTTGGTTCTACGTGCAACCAATAATACGTCATGCATATATTCCTCCTTATCAAATGTATCTCCCCTCGAACCACGACCGTTGTTCCCTTTGACTTCTTGAGCTTCTTCAAATCCAGCTTTGCCTTTAGACAATGCGATTGGAAGTGTCCCTTTTAATCACAATAGTGATAGGCCACATCAAAACTGTGCACCTTCTACATGCCCCTTTTTCCACGCGCCGACACATAAGGCTCCCTTTTGGCTTGAAAATCCTCCTCCTTTACTAACTTGATCAACTTTTTGGCTTCTAGGCGGCAAACTACGGTCTCATCCAAGGTCATGACGTTGTATTTCCTACCAAAAAAATAAGTAATTACAGCATTAAATCTATTTGGCAAGGACACTAGAACTAAAATTGCCTTGTCTTCATCCTTACAGGTGTAGTCCAACTTGGCCAACTGGTAGATCAGTCCATTGACATATTGAGGTGATTTCTCAAGTTGCCTCCAAAATAAACAAATCTTTCTTAAGAAACAACTTTCTCGCCACGGACATATATTGAAACATCTTCTCCAGTTTCTCCTGTAACTTCTAGGATTTTTAATCTTCAAGAACATCATACTTAATCTATGGTGGAAGGGCCAACCGGGTCATTGATATCGTGTGCCTATTTAGATCTTCCCACTTGGAACCTTCATCTTTTCAGGTTTCTTGTCTTCAAGGGCATCATATATACCTTCCTTGTTGAGTTAGAATATCTTCCATCATATTTCTCCTCAATGCAAAATTGTTCTTGCCATTAAACAATTGCATCTCAAACTTTCCTGGATTTTTCCTAGATTCTTGATACCAATTGTTAGGGCTGATGCGGAAGCGTAGTATAACAATATATATAAGCAAATCTAACGAGTAAAAAATTAAGCAATGATAAATGCAATATAACGTGAAAAACCTTTCCCTTAACAAGTTGGGGAAAAACCACAAACTGTTTCACTAATCCTTCAATGAATATTAGCAAAAATTCAAACTCACAAATTCCGTGAAAATAATGATATTAATCCCCCTTATATAGAGGGCGGAGTCCTACCCCTAGTAGCATTAACATCTAACAAGGCTTAATCTAATTGGGAAACTAATTATTTATCCTCCTAATACATTTGCAATCCATTAGGAAATAAACAATCTCTAAAAAATTAATCCTAACATAACAAGACTAGAAAAATAAGACAAGAAAAAACACAAAAACTTGCGGACATACTTTACATACTCGCCTTTTCTTGTCATACTTTACCCTTTGTTTAATTATTTTAAAGCCAAAGTTCATCAACTTTAACTGTATTTTTTCACTAACATATATAATATCATGTGGGATCCTGTTAGATGCAATTTCATGTGAAATTTCAAATTATTAACTTTTTGTAATTTCTTAAGTAGCTAAAGATGTTAATGGTGAAAGACAATGGAAAGCTTATGAGTAAAGTATTGCAAAAATGACACGATATTGATAAACTTCTATAATTTTGGTAAAGTAAATTGTGTTAAGTCATACTTCCTCCTTTTTATTTATTAATTGCAACATATCTCTTTCACCGACTCTAAGAAAATTTTGACCATTAATATTGTTAAATTACGTATAAGTAGTACGTATAAAATGTCAATATTTGGAAAATACAAGACACATCTAACAATATTTTACTTGATAATTGAATATTGATTACTTTTGAATAAAATATATGGTCAAAGTTTGTCAAGTTTTACCATAAAATTAAAAAGCTTGCGATAGAAAAAGAACGTAATTTAAGAAGTATTTTAATTTATGAGTCTAAATCTTATGTCCCGCTCTTTTGTACCATTATATGTGCCACTCAAAAGTATTTGGTCTAAATCATTATATTTAACCAAACTTCTTATTTTTTAAAAAAATAATTAAGGCAAAGAATAATTGACATCAACTAATAAGATTGAATAATATAAGTAATGGTTCAAATAGGTGCATGGGAGAAGAGATTTTTTCCCTTGATTTATGGCCAAATATTAACTTATTTGATCCAGAAGGTCAAACAAGACAATTTTTGAAGACGGCGTGAGTCTAATATAAGTACAAATTTTTTTCCTTTCATCTAATTTGTTAAAATAACTTGGCTTAACTGGTTAGCTTTTTGGGTCTATATATTCAAAACTAGTATGGCCAGATCGCGTCTAGGTCACTAGTTCTTTCTGAGCCCAAATTTTATGTTCCACTATATTATTTACCAACTAGTTTTAGGCCCAGTAGTGCCTCGGGTAATTATAATTTTCATTTATTAATATTTTACTTTAAAATTATAACACCGAACATTACTTGGTTTAGTGGTTAAAACTTTAGTATACTAGTCGTATATGTAGGCGATGCGTGCGTCAACAATCTTATGTAGCTATATGTATGAATAAATACATTTTTGAAATCTAAAATTATTTTAGTAGTGATGTTAATTAGTGAGGTTCTTTTGTAGATTTTATTATCTTTTCAAATTGAAGATGAACGATTTTTAACTGTTCAATACCGTCAATGAAAAATTTGGTCGACGATTTAATAATTTCTTCTCATCGGCTTTAGTATAGCTCTTTAACGACTGTAGATGTTCATAAACCATATTGTTTGAGCTTTGTACATACGAAGTATTATGTTGTCAGGCTATGTCGTTACCTTTTTTTTATTGAAGATTCTAATTAATTTCGCTAATTGATTGTGTCAATCTATTCTGTCAAGTTATTGATGGTGATAGCATATTCCATTTTTGACTTATTCCATATGGCAAGTTGCATTGATTCTCATTTTTTAATAAAAAGAAAACGTCGTTTTAAATTATTAGAGGGTATTCTAGTAATTTCAAAGGGGGGCACCACACCTCCTTCCTTGGCTTATAATAGAGATAAGTTTGAAGTCAAAATCTTATACCATGTATTTTTATTATTTTTCAATTTTTATTGTATGTGGAGTAAATGAAGTAAACACTATAAGAAATAGTGACACGTAGCGCAATTCCTTGTTTATGAATGCCTTTTAATATATAGATATTCCAATGTATGTGTCAGAGCCGACTATTAGTTTTAATTGAATAACTGTTTTTATTTCAAATACAGGGATATGATTTTTACTGTTGAATAGGTTAATTTGTTGTTATCAATATTCTTATTTGTATCCCTTCAAAAAAAATATTCTTATTTGTATTGTTTCTCTTACCAATTTAATAGATTATGATTATTGGAGATAGTTAATTATGAACATTGAATTCATGATTTTGCTGTAAAAAATGTAAAGATTGTGCTCTTTAATTAAAAAGATACGTCACAGTTTGTATAATAGTATTTCAAGTCGTAGAGAATATTAAATTATATATATTGAAAATATATCAGTTTAAAAGAATTGCTTATTCTCAATTATATCGCGTAAGGGTAAAGAAATCAAAACATATCACAATATTTATTTTAACCTTTAGGTTTTCTTAGGGGCATGTTCTTACAATTGTACAGGGCCTCCAAACTTTTTAAAACGACCCTGATATGTACTGCCGTTCATCATTATTATTGGTTTGCATCGTTAAATTTAACCAAACTTCTTTACCTAAAAAGAGAAAAAAAATGTATTAAACATGAAGCAATATAATGAGTGACACAAATAATGAATAACGTTACAAAAAAATTGGAGTAAGTAATGGCTCGTTCTCTAATACCCACAAACAAACATTGTTTCTATAACATCTGTATGTTTTAATTAGGATATTATCTCAAATGACTTGAGTTTTAGACCATTTTTCCAAATAACCCTGACATTTTCACCTCTATTATGAATAACCCTAAATTTATATCTTGTCATTAAAACTCATGGAATGACTAACGGTATTAACTATTTTAATATTTTTCAAATAATAAAGCCCAAATCATCTCTCTCCTATTTCTCTTTGAAACCCCCACCTAGTCTAAAACCGCATCTAGCCACAAAAAAACAGTCTCCCATCGGAAACCACCACTTGACCCATTGAAACTCAATCATTGGACATAAAAGCCTGGATGCTGCAATTGAAGCGGTGAATAGATTTGAAGTTGACGAACGTTAAAGGATTTAACGAGATGCAATCTCGAGGTGACGAAGGCAGTGGTGGTTTCAGGACAAGGGTGGGTTTTTGATGGGTCAGGTGGTGATTTCAGGGGTTGGATGAGGTTTTAGTGGGTCAACTATAGCTGATTTTAGTCGGTCAACTGTAGATGATTTGGGCTTTTTTATTTAAAAAAGTACAAATTATTGTTTTAAAATAGTCAACACAGTTAGACATCCCATTAGTTTAAATCACAAAATACAAGTTTAGGATTATCCGTGATAGCGGTAGAGATGTCAGGGTTATTTTGGAAAAATGGCCTGAAAGTCAAGATCATATGAGATAATTTCCCTTCTAATTATCATTTCGATTTGTGAACAAATCAACAAGAATGATTCTTTCAAACTCAGCTTGTTCCCACTTCCCCGCTTTTTCATCTTGTTGAATGAGTATATCTGCTATAAACACATGATAACGCCATGGGAAAAGACATTGATCAGTGTACCATTTGCTGTAATATATTAGTATATATAAGTTTCTTAAACATTCTAGCCATCGTCAATCCTGCTTTATATATAAGCGAACAAGTCAAATAGAATGGTTCAAGCTAAAGTCAACTATATGCTCTCCACGACGTGCATATCTTGCTGATATGTTATTGGGTATATATCTACGAAGCACAAAACCCTTGAGAGAGGAGGCTTCCTTGTTTCCAAAATATTATATATATTTTATAACCTACTTGTTTAATTCTGTGCTTATAAACTTGAGATTTTTTCGTTTCCAACCCCAATCTGACTTTTTTTTTTTGGTCACCAATAGAAAAGTCAGCTATATATCGTAATCTAACTGATGTCCTTTGAAGCAATACACGAATGGGAAATATTTATACATATCTTCATAATCTTATATCTTAATGAGTAATGACCATATCTTCTTACTCATTAAAGATCGTCATTTTTACTCAATTTCACGAAAGTAGCTAGGGAAATATTTATACATGGATCATGCGACTGTTGTGCGTCTAATGTTCGTAGTGTTTTCCATGCTAACACCATTCATCGCAGGAAACGATGTACCAATGTACCATCACCCCTAGTCCTCTCGCCAACCTGTACAGACAAGTGCGGCAACGTCAACATCCCTTTCCCTTTTGGCATCGAAGAGGGTTGCTATTACAAAGATCAAGCCATTGATGAATCGGGTTTCAACTACTACAAAGTCGTTTGTAATGATACTTTTGATCCTCCAGTACCATTTTTGGATACAAGTGCTCTAGGAATAGTAAACATTACAGTAGAGACGAGTGAAATTCGCTTCAAAGAATACATTTCTTACAGTTGTTATTCCCAAAGCCAACTCACTTCAAATTTTTCGTATTGGATCCGTGCTGGTAGATTCACGATTTCTAGCAGCAAAAATATTTTTGTTGCAATAGGGTGCGACACCTATGCCTGGTTTAGTGGCTTTCGATACGATTCAATCCAGCCATATTACATAGGTTGCATGACCAAATGCGAGAACCTTGAAGATACTGTTGACGGGAATTGCAATGGAGTTGGCTGTTGCCAACTTCCTATACCGGAGGCAGTGAGCAGCATTGAAATTGAAGCATCGAGTTTTGGGAACCATAGTGAGGTTGAGAGTTTTAACCCTTGTAGTATGGGGTTTGCTGTGGAAAAAGATGTGTTCAGATTTTATAGAAACAATCTGAGTTTGCGAGCATTTCGTACGCAAGAAGATCAAGGATTTCAGTTCAGATGGGTTCCCATCGTCGTCGACTGGTCGATCGGGACGGAGAGTTGTTCAGCCGCTCAAGCGAGCGGGAGCTGCTTGTGTAAGAGGAATACAGTTTGTTACGAACCAAAGAATCAAACAGGATATGTTTGCAAATGCGGAGACGGCTATTTTGGGAACCCATATCACCCACAAGGCTGCACTGGTAATAATTATCTCTCATTTTATGATGTCTTAACATACATATTCCAAGAGTTTCATTTTAATGGACTCGCTTCACTTTTGCAATAACGGATAGGATATTTTTTACAAATATCTCTATTATATAAGTCAAGGGGGAGCGGAGCTATGTTGTCCCCTGGAAAATTACTTTTCTGCACTTCACTTATCAAAAAATGCTTATTTGAAAATGTTCAATTTCTTTTGTGATCTACAATTATGTGTATATTATCCAATAATATCAACCTATAGTACATTCAGATAAATGTCCGTCTATCACATTGAAACAACAATTGCGAATAATCAAAGTAAACTACAATAAAATAATATTAGTACCTCTAACGCTTTTTAATGTTAGTATTGATGTTAATATGTCGTCGCACATATCGCGTGCATATGAAGCTAGTATCTTATAACAAAAAACACCAGAGAATTCTATTCACTATCAATAACTAAAGAATCTGTTGAAAGGTTTTTGGAATAACATAAATAAGTCAATAGAGATGAGATAAAAAGTAAGGCATGTGAGAGTAGATGGGAGAATAAGTATACGTTGAGTTTCATTATCTAGATGGTTAAAATAAAGTGAGTAAATTTTTGTGAAGCAAAAAAAAAACAAATTGAATAAATATTTGCGAAATGGTGGGAGAATACCCCAAACCTTCCCATCAAACATGTCCATTTCATATGATATACTACCTCCGTTCTTTTTCTATTGAAACAATAGATTTTTCACGCTTACCAATGCACAACTTTAACTATTAATATCTTTAATTACTTTTTAGTTAAAATTATACAAATTTAATATTTTGAAACTATAAATCGAGACAAATCTAACAAGATCCCACATGACTATATTTTTCCTTACGTAAAAATCATAAGAGATAGTGAAAGGGTGGTGAGTGAATAGTGTAAAAATCTCATTGTTGCAATAGAAAAAGAACGGAGGAAGTATATGATAAATTAGAGTACCTTTTGTTTTCGTCAAAATTAGTTGTTGTAATAATGGTTAGGTCATGAGTTACGTTGTCAAATGTTATTTATTAGAAATTAGCTATGGTTAATGAAATTAGTTGTTGAATTAGTAAAACAAGAAAAATTAAATTAACCCAAATTACATATATTAAACACTTATTTCATGATATACATATCTTCGTCAACTCTATTCCGCCACCAATAGCGACATACTCCTTAGTTGTCCCATATTGAAGAATTAGAGAAAGCATGACTAACATATAGATTGGTGGGTGTTGGAAATATAAGTTAGATTAATGTATTCATGAAGAACAAAAATAAACTATATTGATACACAATATAGAGAAGAAACTTATTATCTGCAGATAACAATCAACTGAACTTGATTGAATTCCACAAGAACAACGTTGCGCCGTGGTATGGAGGTTACTGCCTTAGAAACGAATTTCGCCATCTCCAGTGCGGATTCCTGATGACGTTCGTCCCCCAAGATTCACACAACGATCCCCGACTCCGTGCACCCGGATCAAGGATTGGAGTTTCTCAAGAACTGCTCTAATCTTGAAGAAAGGAGTTGGCCATGTGTTTTGGTTAATGAAAACAACATTGAGGGAAGAAACAAATCCGGTAATAAGAAGAAAATAAAATATTTCGGATACCTCGGAAACCGCGAGTCGCAGCATATACCGCGAGTCGCAGTAGGCTTGCGGCGATCTACCGCGAGACATAGACGAGCACCGCGAGTCGCGGCAAGTCCTTGCCAAAACTCTTCGCGTTCAACTTGGATGAAATCCAACAATCCCACACAAATGCGAAGACATGAGAAACAAGAAATGAGCAGTAAAAGGAAGGTTTGACACTTACAAACTAGTGTCCAAGGATTGAACTAGCATGTTAGTGAGATGGGGTGTCCCCTCACCTACAAGTGTCCACTGGATTGAACTTGCAGGAGAGAGAAGGGACCCGATAACACATATCTTACCCTCAGAGCTTGAGAAACTCCGTGTTATCCATGAATTGCATCTTGAACAACATGTAACACTGTTGATCATACAATTCAAATTCCCTTTAAGACAAGTCACATGTCTTTCCAATGATTGTAAACATACACACAGTTCAACAATCCTGGCCATCACCCTGGGATTCCAGTGAGTGCTCTAGAATGACTACAAGTACGACATTCGACAGAAGGAGGCCATCCCTTCACACTCAAATCTGATGTTCTATTACGTTCAAATAAAATTTGAATCAGCCACAAAAACCATAGAAACATCAAGTCCATTACGTTTAATTAAATTGAATCAGCCATAAAGGCCATGGACTCCAACACAATCTCTGCCGGTTGCAGCCGAGTATCATCAGCTCCACTTGTCAAACCACCATAAAGGCTATAGACTCTCACGATCCATTAGGTTTGAACTAAGTAGACCATCCCTTTTACAGGACTATGATACCGACCATGTGAGATCATGCACAAGGCATCACAACGGTGTAACCATCAAGTCCATTCCAAGGACCACCCAGCAAGCCTGTTGGGATATGGAAACATTAAGAGCGGTCAAGCTCAACGTAACCTCACATATAATATCTCATTGTATGCCACATACAGCATCACTGTGTATGCCACATACAGCATCACTGTGTATGCCACGGTGTGTCTATAAGTCCCGTCTTAGAACTATAGACTCATTAAGGACAATCACTGTCCAACCTGATATCTATAAATCTACCAAATTCAATTGCCAGTTGAACCACCCAAAGGTTATATATTCATCAATCCATCAAGCTCAAACAAATTAAGCCACCACAAAGGTAATGGATTATCCTGTCACAATACCATCAAGCTCACTATTCAAACCACCAAGTATGTAATGGATCCTCACACATCCATTAAGTTTGAACTAGCTAAGCCACCAAACTGGTTATGGTTATGTGACCCCACGTGAGCATGGCAAGTCTCAACACGGGACCTCAAAAGCATCCATCAGGTCCTCTAAGTGAACACAACACTAATCAGTGCATGCTCTTGTCCATATATGCCTCCATTGCCTTCACATGACAATGTACATAAGCACCTAAAATATCACAATGTAAATAAGTGAGTATTTCATTACCCCCACAACAGGCAACTTGCCAAGGATTTCCTCATCAGTCGGCTTCTTGACTCAATCAGTTCAACTCAATGAATTTATTCTTATGGTTGACTCTGCAACACATCTTACTTTGCATCTCCTCAACAAAGCAACCAGTCAAGAACAATATGCCAACATATACACTTATAAACATATAAGCATGATCATTTAGAAAATCACTTTCTAAAACTAGTTCATAAACACATAAGTATACAGAACATTACAGTTCATGCTAACTATTCAACCTTCTAGTTGAACCTGTTTCAAACCATGTTGCCTGAACAAGATTGAGATGAGAGGTACTCTTACCAACCTTTGGCTTTTCATCCATGAACTACATGAATTACCTCATCTCCAACTTCCATCTTAACATAAGAGTCGAAACATTCAGTTTCATAAAGACATCAAGAGTGTGAACACCAAATACATAATCATGACTACTGAACAATCATATCAATGACTAACAAATCATCAATGATATCATGAGATTCATCCAACAGAGCTTATTCAATAAGAAATAAACACATCATCAAATTCAATACAAGAACAGCCACATAAAACAAAATCCTCACACCAACTGTGTTAAGGAAGGATAGAAATCCGACCATAGCTAGAAACCCCCACAATGAGAACATGGAGAATAACTAACAGCTCATCAGCTTATCTTACATAGGCCATAACTTGTTGAAAATGACGATAACCCCCACATGAGAGATGATTCCCAAAGATGGTCTAAATAATACTCATAACCCTCTAAAAAACCCTCATGTTCCTTCATCCTTGAATGATTTCACTCACTTGGCACACAACCACCATTAACCTCAAAATTCTGCTTATTTACAAGGTGTCCCAAATGGTCTCACCTAGACCCTTAACAAAAGGAATGCTAGCCTCTAATCAATCAACACATGAAACGTGATAGCATTCACCAATTATTACTCCAAGTTTACCAAAGAAGCTAAGTCCTCAAGAATTAAGTCAAATAATTCAATAACCCTAATAGACACAACTATGGGGTTACTCAGAGACACTACTTAGCGCTAGAGTTACAACTAATAAACCCAAAGGTCATTCAACCAATCCAAAAGCCCATATGACTAAACATGGTCAAGAAATTTAAACTTTACAAGAGTATTAAAAAGCAACTCTAAACAGTCAAATGTACAACATGTATACAACACATACAATGCAACGAGCAGAAGTATATAATTCATAGCTCAAGGAAACAAACAAGAGTTCCAAACTATATTAAATCCCATGGAAGTTCCCTTCCTCCCCCTCACTTACCACAGTGAGGCTAATTGACTAACTAGCCAGTCCTAAACATTAATTTATTCCTCAAAAGGCACAACAATTGCCAAAACGCAGGTATAAATTAGATACCAAACAATGTGCCACATAAAATAAATTATGCAAATAAGCTGAACTTGGGACATTAGCCATAAGAAAGATTTGGAACTTCCCTTTAGCCAAGCTGGTCTGCTGAAGGTATTATGAACTCCACATATTTGCCACTCCTCCAACTCCCATTTGCTTGCTTGAGTGTCTCAACTTCTAACTCAGTCCCCCTAAAAAGACTCACAATTCACCAAAAGTAAATATTATATAAAGCAAGGGGGTACACTGAATAATTTACGTGAAGTTAGAAGTCTAACAATAAATAAATTAGAGAGAAAACTTCCCTAAGTGGGATGAAGTTAGTAATCTACATGTGCTTGATCACTCTCCTACCAATTTCCACTCATTGAGTCCTTTAATCCAACGAATTGCTAAAATTCTTCATAGCTATAGGATACCATGAGAGTATGTGACTTACTATCCCCCATTAACCGAGTATCAATGACGCATCAACTTAACTCTCTCCTAAACCCAGCAAGATAGGTATTCCGACGGAGAGAATTAATTTATCAACCAACACTACTTGATGGTGAGTACTGTCAATCGCGACACGCAAATAGGAATTAGAGTTCTTATAGCAGCACAAGAATTCAACATAATTTAAAGCATAAAGGACAAGTTCCATCCTTTGGGCCGATTAGACATCGTAGTTTGAGTGCATAATTCCTCAACTACACTCCAAAAATTAATCTATTCTACTGAATTGAGAACAGTTTCCATGGGATTGGCACCCATGATTCCAATTAATTAACCAATCACTCTATGTATAAGGTTCTAATTCCATCACACACCACAAATAATCCATGACAAATTTAATGCCTCTTGGAATTAATAGATTTTTCAACTCGATCAATATTTTAATGCCCTGAGTCATTCTTGTCGGCACCAAGAACTTCACGAAGAAAGTTTAAAAAACAACTCAACTGAATTTCCCTTGACTCCAACGAAGTCAATTGGAAAAACCATGATAACTATAGATCAAATATGCTTCACGATTTCCACGGCAAGTCAATAGGCAAGACTCAATTTTTCTAACCATATCTAAACAAATAACCAATACTCAAGGAATCCTTTCCAAGGTAGATTGTTAAAAATAGGTTAGAATAAATTGCACGTCAACATGAATACAACAATCTGAATAAATTCGTTTCAAAATTGTTGGAAATATAAGTTAGATTAATATATTCATGAAGAACAAATATAAACTATATTGATACACAATATAGAGAAGAAACTTACCTACAGATAACAATCAACTAAACTTGATTGAATTCCACAAGAACAACGTTGCGCCGTGGTATGGAGGCCACTGCCTTAGAAACGAGTTTCGCCATCTCCGGTGCGGATTCCTATTGACGTTCGTCCCCCAAGGTTCACACAACGATCCCCGACTCCGTGCACCCGGATCAAGGATTGGAGTTTCTCAAGAACTGCTCTAATCTTGAAGAAAGGGGTTGGCCATGTGTTTTGGTTAATGAAAACAACATTGAGGGAGGAAAATGGCCAAGAAGGTATTTATATAAGGGTTATAAAACAACTCCGAAACAAATCCAGAAATAAGAAAAAAATAAAATATTTCGGATACCTAGGAAACCGCGAGTAGCGGCATATATCGTGAGTCGCGGTAGGCTTGCGGCGATCTACCGCGAGACACAGACGAGCACCGCGAGTCACAGCGGCCACCGCGAGTCGTGGCACCCACCGCGAGTCGCGGCAAGTCCTTGCCAAAACTCTTCGCATTCAACTTGGATGAAATCCAACAGTGGGTTACTCCACCTATCCCCAATTGGTTTTAGGATGGAACCCTACCAACCTTGTATGTGGTCAAAACTCTCCTTCGGCGTGGGCTTAGGCCCAATGAAGTTTATCACACAGACCATCTTTTGAGTTGTAACCGTTGGCCTAGTGGCCTGGTGTGGCATCACATCCGATCCCAGGGGTCGTAGGATCCGGTCTCACCCCCTAACAATGTTGGGTTTTCCCTTTATTCCGCCCAGCTTGCTAGGACTTCTCCTTACCAGCCTAAAAATTTTTGACTTTTTTTGTGATTAATACGTAATGAAATGTTGGGTGTTATTAAATTCGTTTGAATATATCCTGATTAGATCATATAGATTGGATTGGGATACATTGATCTCGGGGTTCAACTGTCATACCCAACGAGAAGCAGGAAACACACATCATGCTCTCACAGATCATAAAACGTGTGGGTAGTGGGGTCTTATTTCTTGGAATAGACGTGTGAGTAGTGAGTTTGAGTGAAGTTGATGTTGTCAAACAAATAATCGTTATAATAATAAAAAAATTGGTGGGTAGCTTATTATGAAAAATATTCTCTGTCTATCTATACACAGCTACATATATATATTAGCACATGAACTTAGAATATTCCCTTATCCTCCTTCTCACTCCCCAAAGGATCTTGTCTGTGTAACTTGTGCGAGGTTTCGGTGTAATAGGACACTTCTACCTACCAACTAAAAAAGCAAGAATTAAGGAGATTCATAGGAAGGTGTTGGGAATCATAATATTATTGGCAGATTACAAAAAAAAAAGGTAAATAGATAGGTAGATGTAAATGGGAAATTGCCAAAGAGGATGATAAGATAGGTAAATACAATATGTAACCACATGTCAAAAAAGAAAAGGTTATAAGCTGATACATCTTAATAGGAAAATGTAGTAATTAAAAAGAGACGGAGGGAAATTAAGTTAGCCATTGTGCTTTTTGGCTTACAAAATCTATATACATGTTCCCCAGATAAAACTATGTATATGATTTTTCAAACTATATATGATCGAGAATCGGGTTTAATGATCAAATATCAGTTTAGTGAAACGAGTTTGATAAACTACAATTTATTTATTTCAATATACTCCAATTCAAAAAATAAAAACATAGCTTTACTACAAGTACTCAGGCCACTTCTCCTTAAAAATAAAATAAGTAATCTGCTTTTGTTTATATTTACTAATGTTGTATGATTGGATTTTGCGTTCATATATTACTAGACGTCGACGAGTGCAAGAGGGATAACGATTGTGAAAAACCAGAATATTGTGTCAACGATATTGGAGGCTACCATTGCCAGTGTCCAAAGGGCTACCGTGGAGAGGGAAAAAAGACTGATAAGTGCGTCTCTAATACAAACGCTTGGCTGAAACCGGTCATTATAACTGCAGGTATTTGTTATTCGTCCTATCTCAAATAATAGCCCAATTTGACATTTCAATTAAGCTCCTACTAGTATGAGTAATCCATGATATTCATGGTTAATTAGGTATATCTACAAATTCAATATGATCAATATTCTATATCACTTCTCGAAAAAACTAGAACAAAGGCCACTGTTTCTCTTTTATACTTTTTCTGCTTCAAAGGCATCACTAAAAATTTCTCCTATACATACGCAGTCTTTAAATTGAAAGGTTTTTAATTAATCGGCGAAACACTCTAGGCATATATGATTAAATCGGGTCCATTCTTAGTAGATGATAACATTGGAAAAGTTGATACGTTTTAGTCAAAAAAGGTACCTTGAACTGAACTCCTTTCTATCATCAGTTAAAAACTAAGCATTGCTCTGGCATCACATAGTTTCTTATAATGTGTGTATTCATATAATGGAAAATTCTACGATTGCCAAATTTTCTGATAGGTGGAGGTGGAGGTATCATTGTTTTGCTTGGGATTGCATTTATCTTGCATCTGAAACATGGGAAAAGGCAACTTAGGACAATGCGGGAAAACTTTTTCAAACAAAATGGTGGTTTACTTCTACATCAAAAACTTTCTGGACGAAACATGGATGCGCTAAAAGTTTTCACGGCACAAGATCTTGAAATTGCAACAAACAATTATAGTGATAAATTTATAGTTGGAAGAGGAGGTTTTGGCATTGTTTATAAAGGAATTTTACCCAATAACCAACACATTGCCATCAAAAGATCACTAAAGGTGGATCCCAGCCAAGTTGAACAATTTATCAATGAAGTTATAGTTCTATCACAAATCAACAACAAAAAAGTGGTTAAGTTGATAGGTTGTTGTCTGGAGACTGAAGTACCACTATTAGTTTATGAATACATCACAAACGGCACCCTATATGATCATTTAGATGATGCAGTAAAAGCGTCCATCCTTACATGGTCTATGCGCCTAAGGATAGCATCAGAAATTGCTGATGTGCTATCATATTTGCATAGCACAATCTTAATACCAATTATTCATAGAGATATAAAGTCGATGAATATACTCTTAGATCAAAACTACACTGCAAAGGTAGCAGACTTTGGCGCTTCAAGGTTGGTTCCAGAGGATCAAGGTCAGTTAGCTACAATGGTGTTAGGAACACGAGGGTATCTAGATCCTGAATATATGCAAACAAGTGAATTAACTGAAAAGAACGATGTTTATTGTTACGGTGTTGTTTTGCTGGAGTTATTAACTAGAAAGAAGGCAATTGCTAATGATAGGCCTGAAAACGAGAGATGTCTAGCTATGCACTTCCTTGTTACGATGAAAGAAGGTCGCTTGTTGAACATTCTTGACAAAAGTATTGTGAGGGAGGAAACAATTGAACAAATACAACCAGTGGCTAATCTAGCTAAGTGGTGCTTGATGTTAAAAGGAGAAGATAGGCCTACAATGAAGGAAGTTGCTATTGAACTGGAGAACATAAAGAAAAAGGGTTCGCATCCGTGGAATTATAACGATAGACAACCGGAAGATGATGAATCTTTGCTCGGAGGATTTCAAAGAACAGATACTGGTGGTTGTAGTAGTGGTGTTGAGTCAGACTTATATGATCCACGATTGGTTTCAACTCTAGAAATAAGTGGGAGGTAATTACCATTAATGTGTTTGCCTATTGTGAATCTAAAACTAAAATACTATTACCACCTTATCGAAATAGTATTTACGATATATTTGTATGCAAATTGCAATGGTGTGGAACTGAGGTCTTCATTCCTACTCTTTATGTGTAATTTATTCAAAACTTTTATGCTACCATATGTAGTATGTCCCGCGTGTGCTACGTTTATTATTGGTTGATTAAAATATGTACTTAAATATTTTATCAGAAAGTGGACGATTATATTGATAATAATAATCAATAAAACCTTTGATCATGAAACCTTGGTCACCCGATGTTGATTTTACTAAAGAGGATATTAAAACTCTTCCAGTATGGGTTCAATTTAGATTGCCATTGAAATATTGGGGTGAACATTCATTACGCAAGATAGTGTCTCAATTGGGAGACCCTATAAGAGATGAAACTACATGTAACAGAGATAAGCTACAGTTTGTAAGAATTTTGGTGGAGATGAAAATTGAACAAACATTTCCAGACCATATTTTTTTTCTTGAATGGATATGGTGAGAAGGTGAGAGTGAATGTGGAATATGAGTGGATGCCTACCAAATGCACCAACTGTGGTAAGCATGGACATGAAGGAAAGGAGTGTAGAGTGGTGAAGATAAGGCAAGAATGGAGGCCTAAGTAGACTAATCAGCACAATACTGAGAAGCAGAATGCTTAGCAGTACTAAAGTAACAAGTACTGGTGACTCATTTCAGACTCTTATACAAGAAGTAGTTGAGAAGGAGGCAGGGGTTGGTGAGCAAGGAAATCAAGAGAAGGCTGCACTAGAAGTAGGACAGGGGAAGAGGACTTTCCCTATCCAAAATGGATAGAGTTTTATGCTGGAATGTCCGAGGGGTCAATAATATCAAGAAGCAGAAGGATGTATGAAAGATTTTATTCACAGATTTGCAGTTGGTATGGTTGGCCTCTTGGAAACAAAGGTGAAGACATTTAACTTAGGTGGACTTACCAGAGAGTCTTTACAGGATGGTGCTTCTCATCTAATGCAAGTTACCATGGTAGTGGTAGAATTATCATTGCATGGAAGACAGGGAGCTTCACAATGGACATCATTAAAGGTACAAATCAACTTCTACACTGTTTCATTAAGCCTATGAGTGGGGTAGATGGATTTTTTTATACCTTTGTATATGCTTTTAAAGAGAAAGCTAGGAGAAAGGAGTTATGGAGTGATTTGAGGTAGTTGTATACACAGGACCCTTGGTTAATATGTGGTGATTTCAATAGTGTCATGAACAATGATGAGAGGAATGGTTCATTGGTTAGAGAAATAGAAATTGCTCATATGAGAGAATGTATAGTTGATTGTGGTGTTGTTGATATTAAGTGTTCTGGGAATTTCTTTACCAAGAATAATAAGTAGTAAGGATCAACTAGAGTATTTTCAAAGCTTGATAGAATGGTAGCAAATCAGGCATGGTAAGATAAATTTCGTACTATTGAAGTGAATTTTCAATGTGAAGGGGATTTTGATCATTCTCCAGCTATACTCACTGAATTTCCTAGTGAGAAGGGTGGTAAAAAACCTTTTAGGTATTTTACAATGTGGAGAGGTGCTACACAGTATTTGGAGATAGTCAGATAGGCTTGGTCTACTCTAGTGATGGGCTCTAAAATATTTAGAGTGTTGACCAGGTTGAAAGCAGTGAAACATGTTCTTAAGGCATTGAATAAAGATGGTTTCTCTGAGCTACAAGTGATAGGCGTGTCGCGCACCTAACAAAAATAAATAACCTAACTAATCCTCCTAACTATGTAGCAGGGCAAGTCAAGGTCGAATCCACAGAGACAAACAGTATCAAACACTAGATATCTTGACTCAATTTAACAAAACAAGTGACAAGCAACGGTGGAAGAGATGTTGAACTAATACTAACGCTAAACTATAACAACTACTAATAGCACACGAGGTAAAATCAATTAATAAAGGCATCTAGAATTAAGTATCCCCTCTAGCACGAATAATACATGAATAATTCCCATCCCAATAAACATAATCAATGATTCAAAAGGAGTAATGCACTCTATAACTACCAAAGATCTCTCCCGAGTACCT
The DNA here is from genome assembly GCA_947648045.1 of Beta corolliflora. NCBI lineage: Eukaryota > Viridiplantae > Streptophyta > Magnoliopsida > Caryophyllales > Amaranthaceae > Beta > Beta corolliflora. The sequence goes on along the minus strand of CANSZD010000186.1, from coordinate 1,316,922 downwards.
ATGGCTACTCTAAACAAGCAATCAAACCTATTCCCATGGAATCATGCAAGAAAGAGACATTGGGCATGGCATCACAAATAAATTCCTAGTAATCCTATCTACTTATTCCCATAGAGATATTCATACTTTTGATTAAATCAACAAATCCTTCTAGATTCAATTCCCATTGAAAACAAGACATAAGGAATCAATTCAAAATCACCTATCCCTAGTATGATAATGAAATTAAGCACAATTCAATCAAACAAGAACAATCAATCACATCAAATTGGAATTATGGGAGGGATTCATGCATTAGTCATTGCTAGGGTTCAACTTAACCCTATATTATAAAACTACTCACTCATAATTGAAATAACAAAGCAATTGATAAATGAATTGAAAGACATAATAATAATAAGGAAAAGAGGAAATTAGAAAAACTTAGTCTTTACTTCAATGGATCAAACTTGTAGAATTCAAGGTTTTTAATAATGGAGTTTTCTCTCAAGAGCTCTCTAAAAAGTAATACTCTCTTTTTCTAATAATGAAAAAGTGCCCAAAAGTATGTTTAATAAAACCTAATATTGCTTACATAAACTAGAAAAGGAAATAATTAAAAGTCGAGAAAATAGTCGGGCAGCAGCATGCACGGTCGAGCGAGAAGTTGCACGGGCGTGCAACATAGTGCACGGCAAGCGGGATCTCGCTTGGGCGTGCACGAGAAACAGAAGGATTTTGATGCTTTGGTTTACAATAGTGCACGGGCAAGCGAGATCTCGCTTGGGCGTGCGCCTTGGTGCGTGGGCAAGCGAGATTCTGCTTGGGCGTGCGCCTTGGTGCGTGGGCAAGCGAGATTCTGCTTGGTCTCGCAAAGAAAGTAATCTTCAATATCATCGTTCCTTCAACCCCAAAGCACTCAAACTCATCTTCTCGCATCCGGAAACCGCCATCTAGATCATCTACGAACCATATTAGCTTCTCTTAGTCACAATCGGACTCAATAACCTGAAAATCACATAAAAGAGCCAAAAGTATCTCGAAATAACACAATGGTTCAAAAGAATGCCCAAATCATGCAATTAGATCTAAGATGCACTAAAATCTTCATGAAAATGAGACTTAATACCTACCTATATGCAACTAAAAACCGACTTATCAAACTCCCCCAAGCTAAACTAATGCTTGTCCTCAAGCATTTCAACATAAAACATAGGGAAAAGTAAGACAAAAACTCTTCAAGTACACACACAACAAGGTTTTCAAATCAATCTTCAATGTGAAAATGGAACCATGAAGGGAATAAACACAAAACTATTCAATCTAAGTCCTAGATCTCATAATTGTGACTTGACAACCAATCTTAACACTTTGCTCCCCCAAGCTTGCCTTGACCATACATGATAATCCTCACTCTAGTCGTGCACACAACACTCATGTGTATAAAAGGGTCAAATAATCGCTCAAGGCTCCATTCCATTGATTATATCCTACCATAAGCTTGCACATCTTCTCACTCTCCACCGCTACGGGACTACGTTACATGCAAAGAATCATGAGGACTTCATATGGGTTGTAACGAAGGCTTAAGGTATGGGTATGGAAAGTTTTTGTAAAGTGGTGCTCAAAGGGGAAAGTGAAGCTTTTCAAACACCTTTGACAACAATTACCAAACTCCAAACACAAGCATTCCAATTGCACTTCATATTTTTTTTTTCATTAACTGAACCATAACTCCTCAAGTAGAAACTCCAATTTCCTTTTATTGAATACTAAAGACATAAATCACAATTTTTTTTTTTTTCATTTTGTTTGTTTTTTTTCGAAGGATTTAACCAAAATCATCTATAGAAGAAATTAATAGGAGTATTAAAAGTAACTCTGAGGAAATGAACTCAACACATATCATGAGTTCTAACTAAGCATTATATCACATCAAACACCACAATAAATCTCCAATGTCACAACTTAACTTCATCAACATAGCGTCACAATCCCCTAGGCAGGACAAGGTAAAAGGGCTAAAGATGCAGTTAACAAAATGAAAAGGCTAGGCTCACAGAGGTGACAAAAAGGAGTAATCAATGTAGGTGGCATTTGGCTATGTAGCTCAGAAATCAACAATTGCCTCAATCATATTCAATGCATAAACAAGTCAATGCGGTCTCAAGGAGTATCAATGCAAGTTCTAGAGAATAGTAACCAAGGAAGAGCATCACACATGAAAAGAAAGACTAAAAAGATATTAGTCCGTTAGGCTCAAATAACCTCACTAGGTAGATTTTTGGCTAACAAGTATAGTCAAGACTCCCTTGGGAGGATCAAACCGTCTTACCACAAACCATTCAAATCACAACGAGCAAGGAGAGATCAAAAATAGTTCAGAGTTATTCAAATCATGCTTAGACTTCACATAGAGATTAGCATAGAACCAAGCTTAGTGTGTACTATCAACAGAGATCAATCCTAAATGCAACCTAAAATGCAACTTAATAATGAAACTATATGCGAAAACGGGGAATAAAGAATGCCTAAATGATGAATATGTACAGATGATGTGGTAAATCCCTCCCCCAAACTAGCATGTCACAATGTCCGCAATGTGACAAAGGTAAAGAGTAGACACAAAGAAAGGGGCAGGGTACTCACAAATCCTCAATAAGAAGGGGAGAGCGAAGGGTTCGGGAACCCTGGTGACTGCATCCAAGTATTGAAAATTTCCAAGATTGTAAATATGGATGACAAGTTCTTCTTTATAATGCACTGCTCTGCCTTAATCTCAGCAACTGAATGTTGGATTTTTGCAAGTGATCTGTCAATCGACGCAGAAGAAGGAGTGCTAGATATAACCGAGGTATCCTCATTAAGAACATCCACTCTCTCAACAATTTCTCCCATAGATGGAGAAGCCATGGAGTTTGTGAGTGTGTACTCCATCTTGTCATCACCTATTTCAAAGGTGATTTTTCCCTTTTTCATATCAATTATAGCTTCAGCAGTGGCCAAAAAGGGTCTCCCAAGAATAATAGGAACGTTTGCATCTTCTTCCATTTCCATAACAACAAAATCACATGGAATGAAAATTTTTCCGACTCTAAGAGGAACATCTTCAAGGATGCCAAGGGGGAACTTAACTATTCTATCTGCTAGTTGTAAGGAGATGCGTGTGGGTTTCAGTTCACCCATATTAAGCTTCTTGCAGATTGACAAGGGCATGAGACTGACACTTGCCCCAAGATCACATAAGGCATTCTTGATTTCAATATCACCAAGCTTAACAGGAATAGAATAACTGCCTGGATCTCCTAGCTTCTTTGGAAGCTTGTTCTGCAAAATAGCACTACACTCAGCTGTTAGTGAAACAGTGACATTCTCTTCAATTTTTCTCTTGTTGGAAAGCATGTCTTTCAAAAACTTAGCATAAGAAGACATCTCCGAGATAGCATCCAAGAAAGGGATGTTAATATGCAACTTCTTCAAAATATCAAGGAACTTTCCATACTTCTTCTCTAGCTTTGCTTGTGCCAATCTTTGAGGGAATGGAACAGGTGACTTGTATGGTGTAATAGGTATGACAACAGGTTCCTTTTTCTCAGTCTCCTTAGCTTCCTCTTCCAACACTTTTTCGCCTTGATCTTCTTCACTCGGCTTTTTGGACTCTTCTGCACTATTCCTTTGGTCATTCACCTTCCTACAGGGATCTTGCAATTCTCTACCACTTCTCAATGAGATAGCATGGATATACCCCTTTGGGTTTGGTTCAGTTTGTCCTGGAAGTTGGCCTTGAAGGTTTTGAGAGGTGACTGATTTGTTGAGCAAGTTGGGTCATCTGATTCTCCATCATTTTATTATGAGCATGAATTTGTTGAAGGGAGTTGCTGAAGAAGTCATTCTGCTTCGCTTGATATTCAATTTGTTTTGCCTGAGAAGAAGCTAAATTCTCTATGATGGTTTCAAGGTTGGATGTTGAGCATGAGGAGGAGGAGTTGAATGGTGGTCTTTGTTGGAAGCCGGGTGGTTGGGAGTAGTTGGTGTGTGGAGGTTGAGGTTGGTTATTTTTATAGGAGAAATTGGGATGATTCTTCCAACCTTGGTTATATGTGTTTGAGTATGGGTTGTGTTGTGGTCTTGTGTTTGTGTTTAGGAGGGCATTGGCTTGCTCAGATATCATGCTCATGGTGTTGTATTGACACTCATTCAATGAGTGACCCTGCAGTTCACAAATCTCACAAATAGGTGCTATTGGTCCGCTACTCAATTGATCAACCTTGGTCGCCAAAACCTGCACAGTGTTAGTCAAAGTAGCAATAGCATCAACCTCATACTTACCTCCCCTTTTAGGGGCTCCACGAGACACACTCCAGTCATTCAAATAGTTGTTGGCAGCCATATCATCCAACAATGTCTTAGCAGCTTTCGGAGTTTTGGCCATGAAATCAATAGAATTTCTAACCTCATGCTTCAGACCATTGTAGAATGTCTGAATCAATAACCACTCAGGAATGCCATGGTGTGGGCATTGTCTTTGCAAAGCCTTGTACCTCTGCCATGCCTCATAGAGAGACTCCAATTCGTGTTGTTGAAAACCAGATATTTCATTTCTGAACTTTGAAGTTCTCATAGGAGGGAAGAATTTGTAGAGAAAGACCTTCTTCAGTTCTGGCCATGTGGCGATCTTTCTCACTTCTTCTTCTTTTAACCATTCCTTTGCTTCGTCCCTGAGAGAAAAAGGAAAAGCACAATATCGAATCAGATCATCAGAAATATTTGTTAGTTTCAAAGTATTACACTTCTCTAGAAAGCTAGCCAAATGATCAGTAGGGCTCTCTTTTGGTGTTCCCGCATAAGAGTCCTGTGAAATAAACTGAATAAATTGTGGCTTAAGCTCGAAATGTGTTGCATTGGTGGTTGGCCTGGTGATGGTGGTGGTGGTCTCATCGGGCATAGCATATTCCCGTAGAGACTTTGTTGGTGTTTCATCTCCCATTGTTGATCTTTGTTGTTGTCTTCTTCGTTGACCTCCTAATCTCCTTGCTGTAGCTTCAATCTCGCGATCAAGAGTAGCTAGATCTTCTGGACCCTTGCTACGAGTACGCAAGCAACAAAGAAGACTGAAAGAAAAGAGATCAAACAACAAACAGAGTAACAATAATCGAACAAAAATAAGTTTAGCTAACTAAATCAAAGATAAACTAATCTAATACCGTTAGTCCCCGGCAACGGCGCCAAAATTTGATAGGCGTGTCGCGCATCTAACAAAAATAAATAACCTAACTAATCCTCCTAACTATGTAGCAGGGCAAGTCAAGGTCGAATCCACAGAGACAAACAGTATCAAACACTAGATATCTTGACTCAATTTAACTAAACAAGTGACAAGCAACGGTGGAAGAGATGTTGAACTAATACTAACGCTAAACTATAACAACTACTAATAGCACACGAGGTAAAATCAATTAATAAAGGCATCTAGAATTAAGTATCCCCTCTAGCACGAATAATACATGAATAATTCCCATCCCAATAAACATAATCAATGATTCAAAAGGAGTAATGCACTCTATAACTACCAAATATCTCTCCCGAGTACCTATGGCTACTCTAAATAAGCAATCAAACCTATTCCCATGGAATCATGCAAGAAAGAGACATTGGGCATGGCATCACAAATAAATTCCTAGTAATCCTATCTACTTATTCCCATAGAGATATTCATACTTTTGATTAAATCAACAAATCCTTCTAGATTCAATTCCCATTGAAAACAAGACATAAGGAATCAATTCAAAATCACCCATCCCTAGTAGGATAATGAAATTAAGCACAATTCAATCAAACAAGAACAATCAATCACATCAAATTGGAATTATGGGAGGGATTCATGCATTAGTCATTGCTAGGGTTCAACTTTACCCTAGATTATAAAACTACTCACTCATAATTGAAATAACAAAGCAATTGATAAATGAATTGAAAGACATAATAATAATAAGGAAAAGAGGAAATTAGAAAAACTTAGTCTTTACTTCAATGGATCAAACTTGTAGAATTCAAGGTTTTTAATAATGGAGTTTTCTCTCAAGAGCTCTCTAAAAAGTAATACTCTCTTTTTCTAATAATGAAAAAGTGCCCAAAAGTATGTTTAATAAAACCTAATATTGCTTACATAAACTAGAAAAGGAAATAATTAAAAGTCGAGAAAATAGTCGGGCAGCAGCATGCACGGTCGAGCGAGAAGTTGCACGGGCGTGCAACATAGTGCACGGGCAAGCGGGATCTCGCTTGGGCGTGCACGAGAAACAGAAGGATTTTGATGCTTTGGTTTACAATAGTGCACGGCAAGCGAGATCTCGCTTGGGCGTGCGCCTTGGTGCGTGGGCAAGCGAGATTCTGCTTGGGCGTGCGCCTTGGTGCGTGGGCAAGCGAGATTCTGCTTGGTCTCGCAAAGAAAATAATCTTCAATATCATCGTTCCTTCAACCCCAAAGCACTCAAACTCATCTTCTCGCATCCGGAAACCGCCATCTAGATCATCTACGAACCATATTAGCTTCTCTTAGTCACAATCGGACTCAATAACCTGAAAATCACATAAAAGAGCCAAAAGTATCTCGAAATAACACAATGGTTCAAAAGAATGCCCAAATCATGCAATTAGATCTAAGATGCATTAAAATCTTCATGAAAATGAGACTTAATACCTACCTATATGCAACTAAAAACCGACTTATCAACAAGTAGCTGAAGTTAAAGCACAACAATCTATTATTGAAGCACACAAACCAATGCATCTAAATCCTAGAAATCAATATTTAGCTGAAGCAGAAATGATTGCTATTAAGGAGTATAAAGAGAAGCATGAGGCATATTTGGAATTTCTGAGAGAGAAGGCAAAAATAGATTGACTTTGAGATGTTGATGAAAATACAAAACTATTTCATCGGTCCATTAAAGCAAGAATAGAGCAAAATCACATATACAGTATCAATGATGAACAAGGAGTCTGGCAAGATAAGCCTGAAGGAGTTTCATGAGCTTTTTTGGATTATTATAAATAGCTACTAGGGAATAATGTGATGAATAGAAAAGGAATAATACAACAAATTAAATTGTGCAAGCTGGTCCTATGATTACAGATGAACATAGGAATATACTGAATGCTCCATATACTGCTGATAAAGTGAAGGGTGCCTTATTCTCTATCCCAGGGTGAAAAGCACCTAAGCCTGATGGATTTGGATCTTTCTTTTATAGAGATGCTTGGAGTGTAGTTGGTGATGATATTATTGATGTTGTGTTAGATACACTGAATAGTGGAGGAGTGCTGAAGGAATTGAATAACACTACCATTGCTTTGATTCCTAAAACTAGGTGTCCAAGTAATGTGACAGAATTTAGGCCCATTTCATGTTGTAACACTCTTTACAAATGTGTTACTAAGGTACTTTGTGGCAGACTCAAGAGAGTATTACCAGACATTATTATAGAAAATAAGGGTGGTTTTGTGCAGGGCAGGTTCATTGTACATAATATAATGATAATACAAGATATGGTAAAGCACTATGAAAGGAAGAATGTGAAGCCAAGCTGTATACTGAAAATAGATTTACAGTATGACACAGTGACTTAGAATTCCTACAAGAAATGTTGAATCATTTAGGATTTCCAAAAGAATTCACAAGACTAGTGATGACATGTGTGTCTACACCTATGTTCTCATTGCTGATTAATGGAAGTATGGAGGGCTATTTCAAGTCATCAAGAGGATTGAGACAGGGAGATCCAATGTCTCCATTATTATTTGTATGGAGTATCTTTCAAGGATACTTCATAGATTGAGTGAGTTAGAACAGTTTTAGTTCCACCTAAGGTGCAAAGAGGTGAAATTAACTCACATGTATTTTGCAGATGACCTTATCTTGTGTAGTAAAGGTGAGTTTGCTTCAATATATTTGTTACTGAGAGCTTTCAACTTATTTTCAGAGACATCAGGCATAAAAGCAAATATTCACAAGTGTGCTATATGCACACTTGTAGGATGCCAGAAGAGGAGGTTCAGATGATGGTTGTTGCTTTAGGATTTACTAGAAGTTAGTTACCATTCAAGTATTTAGGAGTTCCAATCTGCTCCAAAAAGATTACTCAAGCTCAATGTGATATAATTGTAGAAAAGATGACAATAATAATTTGAATTTGGAGCACAAGAAATCTTTCTTATGGTGCTAAAACTTAGTTAATTTACTTTGTCTTGCTGAGTTTGAATATATACTGGGCACATGTATTTATCATACCTAGAAGTGTATTGAATGAGGTGATAAAAGTGTGTAGAGCATTCCTGTGGAGTGGTCAATCTTTTAGACAGAAACCAGGAGCAGTAGCATGTGCTGGAGTAAAAGTAGTGGTGGTCTTGGTTTTAGAGATGTGAGAATATGGAAAGTTGCTTGCTTTGGGAAATATGTGTGGGCCATTGCATCCAAACAAGATAATGTATGGATCAAATGGGTGCACTCAGTATACAATCAAGGTGAAAATTGGTGGGATTACTGTCCTAAATCAGGAGGGACCTAGTTTTCGAATAAAATCTGTCAGATTAAAGAGCAATTGAAGAATCATTTTACTGAAGAAGAGTTTACCTCTTTTTATGTATATTCTATATAGAATATATATGAGAAATTGAGAGGTGATAAAGATAATGTTCCCTGGGATAAGGTGGTATAGAATAAACTTACTATTCCTAAACACTAGCTCATAATATGGTTAGCAGTTCAGAAGAAGCTGCAAACTACAACAAAATTGGCAAGAGTTGGAGTGAGCAAGAATTGTAATGTAGGTACAGAGTCCCATGAACATTTGTTTTTTCAATGTCCATATAGCAAGGAGTGTCTTTCTGAGATCAAGAGATGGCTAGATACTCAAGCAAGTTATGTAACATTGCAAGAACTTATCAGATGGGTGAGAAATTGTAGGAAAACAAAGTTCAAGAAGCAAGTCATCATATGTGTAGGATTAGCAGCTATGGTATATTATGTTTAGCAAGGCAGAAACAATTTTTTTGGATGCAATAGTGTAGTCCAAGCATAGCTTACACTGTAAGGCAGATTAAGGAGCTGGTGAGAATAAGAATTGGTATTGTATTACCAAAGAAATTGAGTAGGAGTGATTACAATTGGTTTTTAACATTGTAATCTAGTGATGTAACGAGCTGTTTACCTCCTTTGATTATCTATGGTCCAACCTAGTTGGTTTGTAGATGTCTTAGGATGGTTTAGGTTGTAACTAGTTTATGAGTAATCAAATTACTTACTTATCAAACAGAAAACAATCAATAATATAAAGTTAGAGACAACTCTTATGCAGTATGATTTAAAATTTTGTATATCATTTTGTTCTTATTGGTGAACATAATAAGATTTAAATTTAAATATTAATATTATGATCTATAATAATAATAATGATCAATAAAATAATGTACTCCCTCCATCATAATAGATGGTATTCTATTACCTAAAATATAGGATGCCATAACACCTCATGTATCATTACCCTTGACACATTAATGAAACTTCTAAACTATATATCAAATAAAAAAAATAGTACTTATAGTTCATTTTGTGTGTCCCAAAATTTTGTTCTTGTTTCTCATATTTTTGTTTTTGAAATTGGATGTTTCACCAAGTACCCCCGAGGTCGGCTTATATCCACAGGGTACCCTCGTGTTTTTGAAAATGCACCAGGTACTCCTGAGGATTTTAAAATTATCATGACTTGCCCCTAACGTCAAGTTTCCATTACAAACTTAATTCACCAAATATCCTTTTGATTTCATATCTCTATTTTTTCCATGACTTGCCCCTAGTCTCAGCACCTGGAGAAGGATTGATTCTACAAACAACGTGCAGATCAACAATGATAATCCACTGATAAATGTAACTTTAGATCATCGTCGTCACTCGTCAACAATGTAGTGCAAAATTAAGAAGCAACAATATTTTGCGAAAGCTTTTATATTCACTCACACCATGAAACTGAAGTACAACCATGACATTTATAGGACTAAAAAAACATAACTGACCCAGCTAGGAATTTGGAATGTCACCTACTTATGAATCCTAATTAAACACTTTAAATTTTGTAACTAACAAATCAACAATCGTAGTTAATAGCCAAGAATTTGAATCAATTCTCAACAAACAACAGCTAAACAGTAAGCTAGAAGCATAAGTCAGATATTTATCATCTACAAATGGAAGTAGCTGGTATTGGAATAGACTTTGTGCAGTAAAGGAACAGATGAAGCAGCTTTATAGTAGAAATGAGTTTCAGAACATTCAAAGATACTAAGTCCAGGATGTTTTGCACAAGATGGCACGTGTACTGGGATGGTTATATCTAGAATAGGCTGAGTGTGACAAAGTATAAATTTATCAACTGGTTAGCCATGAGAGGAAGACTCCACACAGCTGTCAAAGTTGTTGTTTATGACAGCACATCCCCTACTGAGTGTTGGTTATGTGGTTCGGAAACTGAAATTCAGGAGCATCTTTTGTTTCAATGCTGTTACAGCAAGTAAATTCTGACTAAGATCATAGAGTGGATGGAAATTACTTCATCTGTGGAGGACTTTTCCAGATTGGTGAGATGGATTTCAAACTGCAGAAGGTCTAAATTTCAGAAAGTAGCATGCAATGCAGCAGTAGCAGGGATTGTCTATGGGATTTGGCAAGCTAGAAATAATAGTAAGTGGAATAAAAAATTTCCTACTGTGGAATACATGGTTAGATGGATTAGAAAGAATGTTAGGCGCAGGATTTTTCTTGTTTTACCAAATAAGGTGGCTAGGAGGGATTTGAATTGGTTTTATACTATATTGAGGTATCTGTATAGTTTTTTGGTTGAAAGTTTTGTAATTCGTTTTTGTGGCGTGGCTAAGGAGGAGTGGTCCAACCTAGTTGGTCTGTTCCTCCCTAGTTTTGGGTTTTAGGTTGTAAAGTTGTTTGGTGTTAATATATTTCTCAATTACTTAGCAAAAAAAAAAGTCATAGATTTCGAAGAAAAAATTAAAGAACAAGCAAACAAACAATAGCAAAGTGAAAAATGAAAAGCACACAAATCTGTTAATTGAAAATGAGGGGTTAGGGATTTTCTCTCTCTAAAATTTTCTCTCGACACACTTAAAACGTGAGTTGTTGCCATGGTAAGAAAATCGGCGGGAAAATCTCAGGCAAACCCACAGAGGAAAATTGGTGACAAACCTCGAGGGCCAGATTCTGACTCTCAAGCTTTACGCACAAGATCTATGGATGAAATAATGGGTATAGAGGCATTGGATTTTGGTTTGGGTGTAGGTGAAATTCTTACTCCTAAATCATCTCTGAAGGAATTGCAACAAGGATCAGATATTCGTCACACATTCAATGAGTGGCTTCAGTCGATTCATCGAAGTGCTGATTCTAATGTATCTTAGAAACGTGTGGTGCATCAGGTATTCCTATCCTTCAACAATTTGATGAAGTTGCTGTTGAATTGAATGATAATAATGAGGAATGAACTCTAAAGAGAACTCTATCCATATTCAATTAGAAGATATACAGGAAGAAATTGATTTCTGGAGTTCTTCAATTGTTTGCTATGTCATTGGTGCTAATCCACCAATACAAGTCATGGAGGGTTATTTTAGGAGGATTTGGAGAGATTTTAATGTTGATAAGGTTGGATTGGTTAAGAAGGGGGTGTATTTGGTGAGATTTTGGGCTGAGGAAACTAGGGACAAGATTTTGAAGGGGAATTACTTCTTTGATAGTAAACCTTTGATCATGAAACCTTGGTCACAGGATATGAATTTTGAGAAGGATGTTGTTAAATCTGTGCCCATTTGGATTCAGCTTAAGCTTGGATTTAAGTATTGGGGTGAGAAAGCTTTGTTTAAGATAGTGTCCCAACTGGGTAAGCCGATTCAGAGGGATGAAGCTACTACAAAACGAGATAAACTTCAGTTTGCCAGGGTGCTAGTTGAGGTGCAAATGGATCAGCACTTTCCAATAGCATTGAGTTTTTTTTTATGAACATGGTATGAAGGTGGATGTCGCTGTGACATACGAATGGAAACCTAGTCTTTGTGATATTTGTCACAAGGTAGGTCATGAGTCTCAAGAATGCAGAGTACCTAAACCTAGGAAAATCTGGGTTTAGAAAAGGAATGTTCAGCCTGTACAACCTGTAGACCAGATCACACTGGAGAAGGTTGCTGTAGACCCTGATGGCTTCCAGAGGGCCCTTAAACCCATCAGAGTCAGAGTCTCTCAACCAAAAGTAACACAGATTAATAATGTTTTTGAGTTGTTGGAGGAAAATCATATTGGAGAGGTACAAGATAATGATAAGATACCTGCTGAAATGGAAATGGGAAGGGGGGACCCTTCCACCTCCAATGGATAGGATTCTATCCTGGAATGTCCGAGGGATTAACAGCATTAAAAAACAAAATGAGGTTAAGAATTTCATTCAATCTCATTCAGTTGGGCTTGTTGGTCTTCTCGAGACAAAGATAAAGGCTATCAATATGGGTAGTTTTTATCAGAGAATTTTTGAAGGCTGGTGTTTTACTTCGAATTCCAGTTTCCATAATGGTGGGCGTGTAGTTATGGCCTGGCAGCCAGGTGTTTTCCATGTCAATATTGTGCAGGGTTCTAGTCAGTACATTCACTCATATGTGCAGCCTGTTAGTGGCTTGACAGGTTTCTTTTGCACATTTGTTTACGCTTTTAATGAGCAGGCTAGAAGGAAGGAGCTTTGGGAGGCTTTGAGGAGTCTTAAAACTAATGATCCATGGATCATTTGTGGTGATGTCAATTGTGTAATGAGCATTGATGAAAGAGTGGGAGCTCCTGTGAGGAGTTCTGAAATTGATCAAATTGTGCAATGCATGACTGAGTGTCACATAGAAGATGTAAAGGCTACAGGTAATTTTTTCACTTGGAATAACAAGCAGCAGGGAACTGCTAGAGTGTTTTCCAAAATTGACAGGATCATGGCAAATGAAGCCTGGTTAGGGATTTATGAGACTGCTGAAGCTGCTTTTTTGAGTGAGGGTGAATTTGATCATTCACCTGGTCTCCTTACGGTGCATCCTAGAATGTACTCAGGTCATAAACCTTTCAAATATTTTACAATGTGGAGGTTGGCTAGTCAGTTTAGAAGTATTGTGGAGAATGCTTGGAGAACTAATGTTCCAGGTTCCAAAATGTATGCTGTGATCTGTAAGCTGAAGATGGTAAAAAAAGAACTCAAAGAGTTAAACAGAATAGGGTTCAGCGAAGTTCAGGCTCCAGACTTGAGAGCATATAAGGATATGATTGCAGCGCAGGATATCATGCATCAATATCCTGGTAATGAAGAGTATGCCAATGCTGAACTGGAGGCTGTGAAGATGTATAAGCTGAAGTACAAGATTTACATGGAATTTCTAAGACAAAAAGCTAAAATGTCTTGGATTAAAGAGGGGGATGAGAACACCTCTTTATTCCACAACAGTATCAGAGCTAGAAGAATGCAAAATCATGTTTATGCTATTCATGATTTAGAAGGTGTGTGGCATGATGAGAGTAATGATGTTACTCAAGCTTTCTTGAATTACTATCAGCAGCTCCTTGGTAGTACTCAAGAGAATCGAAGAGTCGTTATTCCAGAAATTGTTCATAATGGTCCTCTGGTTACTGATATGCACAGAAGAATTTTGGATGCTCCTTACTCTGCCAGGGAGGTGCAGGATGCATTGCATTCTATTCATGGGGATAGAGCTCCTGGCTCTGATGGGTTTGGGTCTCATTTCTATAGAGATGCATGGGAGATTGTAGGAGATGACATGGTTAATGCTATTCTGGACTTTCTCAGAGAAGGAAGATTGCTTAAAGAAGTCAACGCCACTGTTATTACTCTCCTTCCTAAAAGCAAATGCCCCTCTAATGTGAGTGATTTTCGCCCTATTTCCTGCTGTAATGTAATTTATAAATGCATTACTATGGTTTTGAGCAATAGGTTGAAGAATGTTTTGCCTGATATTATTGATGAGAATCAGGGTGGTTTTGTTCATGGTCGTTATATTGTTCACAATATAATGGTGATTCAAGATCTTGTTAAGCATTATGGTAGGAAATCTGTTGCTCCTAGTTGCTTAATGAAAATAGATCTTCAAAAGGCATACGACACTGTTGAGTGGAATTTTTTGAGAGAAATGCTCCATGCTATGAATTTCCCTGATCATTTTGTTCATCTAGCTTGTTATGGAGTGTGTTACAACTCCCAAATTCTCTCTGATGATAAATGGTAGTATGAAAGGTTTTTTCAGTTCAAAGAGAGGCTTGAGACAAGGAGATCCGATTTCTCCTCTCCTGTTTGTCATATGTATGGAGTATCTTTCCAGAATTCTCAAGCTAGTGGGAGGCCTGGATCAGTTTCACTTTCATCCTAGGTGTAAGGAGGTGAAGCTAACACATATGTGTTTTGCGGATGATTTGATTATGTGCTGTAAAGGGGATTTTAGATCCATGTATCTCATGCTTCAAGGTTTTAAGCTTTTTTCCAACTCTTCTGGTTTGCAAGCTAATAGACATAAATCTGCCTTTTACTGTTGTGGTGTGTCTGATTCTGATGTGCATAGAATAGCTGCAGTTTCTGGTTTTACAAGACATTCTCTTCCTTTTAGATATTTGAGGGTTCCCATTTGTTCTAAAAGACTTACAGCTTCTCAGTGTGATGCTCTGGTAGATAAAATGACTAGTAGAATCAAGATTTGGAGTTCCAGACATCTTTCTTATATGGCTAGAGTTCAATTGATAAACTCGATCTTGATGAGTCTTCACATGTCCTGGGCTCAAGTTTTCATTCTCCCCAAGAAAGTTCTTAGAGACATTGTTCAGATTTGCAGATCATATCTTTGGAGTGGGCAATCTTTTAGCCAGAATCCTGGTTCTATTGCTTGGAGTAAATTGTGTTGTGGTAAGAATGTTGGTGGTCTTGGCTTTAGGGATGTGTTTAATTGGAATATTGCTCATATGGGAAAATATGTGTGGGTTGTGGCCAATAAGCAAGATAATGCCTGGATCAAATGGGTGAGTTCTGTTTATCTGAAGGATGCAAGCTGGTGGGATTACTCACCAAATTCTGGTTCCAGTTGCTACTGGAAGAAAGTCTGCCAGGTTAAAGATATTTTGAAACAGCACTATTCTTTAACTGATAGGTGTGCTATGCCTACTTACTTTGTTAAGGCTATTTATAATAAGCTTGCTGGTGATAATGTTCATGTGCACTGGGATTTTTTTGTCTGGAATAGGCTTAGTGTGCCTAAACATAGACTCATTAGTTGGTTGGCTATTCAGGGTCGTCTGAAAACTGCTGAAAGACTTGTTCAAATTGGGTGCAGTTCTAATGATCAGTGCTGGATCTGTGCTAATGCAATTGAAAGTCATCATCATTTATTTTTTGGTTGTCATCTCAGTTCTGTCTGTTTGGAGAATATCAAAAATTGGTTGGGAATTACAGCTCTTTCTGCAGATTTGCAAAGTCTCATCAGATGGATCAAGCATAGTAGAGCTTCTAAATTCAAGAAAAGTGTGTGGTGTGCTGCTATTAATGCTGTGATTTATAACGTCTGGAAATGCAGAAATGAATGCTTCTGGAATGGGTCTATTCCCTTACTTCCTAGAATCATTAGTGATCTCAAGGGGGCCATTAAAATGAGAATTAGCTTGGTGTTACCTCAGAAAGTTTCTGTAAGAGATAAGAACTGGTTTAGGAGTCTGTAAGCTTTGGCTTGGCTGTTTTTTTGTTTGTGTCTTGCAGCTCTTGTTCCTTGCTGTTTGCTAGGTCTTGAGTTGGTTAGGTTGTAACTGGTTCTTTTGGTGAAATATTACTTATCTCTTACTTAGCAAAAAAAAAACAATCAATATTAACATCAAGAAGATGGGATATTGTTGTAACTATTATAGCAGACGCATAACGATTACATATAACTTTGCAAAACGTTAACAAAAAAAAAGGTTATATTTCAAAATCAACAGCAACAAGGAGAAACAACAAGATTTTGCAAAAAAAGACAGAAAAAAGAGAGATTATAAATTTTTTAAAAAGCAGAGATTGAAAAAAAAAAATGACCCATCTTAAAAAAAGGGAAATCCTACATGCATGGTGGCCCTTAACTATAGAAAGTTCTATATAGTACGGTGGAAAGAGAAAAAAATGGATTCTATAAGGTGATCTTGTGGCATTGTTTTACAAAATAAAAAAGTGATATTACTAACATTTTCCATCCAACTTTTTGTTGACTCATTTAGAAAAAAGGGAAAAATCAAAAAAAAAATTTCCCCTTTGCTTCGTCCATCCTCCTTAACTAGCACAACCCCTCCCAAGTCCCAACCCGACCACCCCTTCACCTCTATCCCTCCTCCCTCACTAACCGCACATATGAAGACTTGGGGAACACCACATAACCGGAATAGCACCGGCGATCACCAGCACCGGTTAATCCACGGTTGGAGCAACAACTACAGAGAGACGACAACAAAAATAAAAGAACAACCAGCAGTAGGGGTGTTCATGGGTGGTTAACCGTCCCGAAACACCATATCGGTTCGGTAACCGAAAGTTTCGGTTCGCTCTTTTTGCGAATCGTAACCATAACCGTTTATACCGGTTACCGCCTAAGCGGTTATCCGATTTTTCGGTACGGTTTTTCGGTTAACCATTAACCGTTATTCAGTTTATACTATTATATTTTACTTAATGTAAATATATATTTTCTATTTTTGTGTGCATATACTATAATATTATATATACTCTAATATAAAATATATTATAAAGTGGATAATAAATCCATAGAAAATATAATAACACTAAGAATTTACTCCATTTCATAATTATAGTGTTTAAATTAGTACTAAATTTTTTCAATAATCTCATACTTCCTCTAATTGTTGTTACTTAGTAACAAATATTAGAATTAATGTCGTTGTTGGAAAATGTTTCACAATAAATAAAATAGAGAAAAAAAAATATTTCGGTTTTTCGGTTAACCGTTCACTCAAAAATCATAATCGTAACCGTACCGTTTATCCGTGTATTTTACCGGTTCGGTAACCGTACCGTTTAATCCCAAATTTTCCGGTTCGGGAACCGCCCATTTTGACCGGTTTTCCGGTTTTTCGGTACGATTTTTCGGTTTCGGTTTTTTGTGAACACCCCTAACCAGCAGCACATAGGAGAGAGACAAAAAAGATAGGGACGAGGAAGGACAGAGATGACTGCAATGCAGAGACAACATAACGCCGATAAGAGCAACACCTGCAAAAATGCCAACAAGGCCCAACACCATACAACGAAATATTTCAAGAGATAGATAGGAAGAAGAAGGTGCGGTTTTTGGTGGTGGTTTCGCAGGAGACTGGACAGAGAGAGAAGAGGAGGAACGAGGTGTGGCTGGTGGTGGTCGGTGTCGTGGGTGCGAGACAGAGACAGAGGAGAGGGACAGAGGCAATGCTAGTAGTGGTGTATGGGATAACCAGTTTTAGGGCAGCCCTAGAGATAGGGGAGGGTGTGTAGGGGTGATTTGGGAGGAAGAACAGAAAGGGGGTGAGTGGCTGGGTCGAGGACAGCTGCGGGGGAAGGGTGGGGGTGGCGCAATAGGGATAGGGAGTAGGACTGGTGCTACTTCAGCAGGAGGGAGAAGGGAAAGGAGGATTTAATTTTTTTTCTTTTTTATTTAAAACTAATTAGCATAAAATTGGAATGAAAATCTCATTAATGCCACATTTTTTATAAAAGAATACCACAATGTCACCTGAGAGAATGTGAAATCTTTATTTCTGGCCACCGTATAGAAAATTCAAAAACACGAGGTCACTATGTAGAATTTCCCTAAAAAAAGTACAAAACTCTTCTAGGAGCTGTAAAACTTGAAAATCAACAAAAATGGAAAACAAAATCACTAGAAAATCAACAATAGACAACAATTTCAGGAAAAGGAAAAAGAAAAGAGTCACGATAGCAAAAAAAAAAAATTCTCATAAATCATCACCAAAAGTATCATTCATCATCATCTTCATCACCAAAAAAACTGTAATTAAGAACACATCCAAGAAAAACCAAGCCTTTAATTAGATTTATTGAAAAAGCAAAACCCCAAAATCCTCTCTTTAATTCGCACGAACTTTCACTCTCACCACGAATCGCCAGTCTGACCACCACGACTAGGTCTACCGAAGCCACCCCAGTGATGTGTTACTTCTCTCTCACCAGTTTGAGTTTCCGTCAGAGCTGCTTGGTCAATTAGGTGGCTTCCATGGAAGCTATAGTAAGAAACAAAGGGGGAGGGGTAAGAAACGAATTAATTAACTAGGGTTAATTAGGGTTTAACTAGAATTAATTATGATTTAATTAGCATTAATTAGGGGTTATTTGGGTTAATTTAGTTGATTAGGACATAATGACTAACGGAGGTGATGGCTGTAGACACATAATTGTCTCTCCCCATTTTACTACCTAATGATGAAACATACCATCGTCCTAATTGTTTCGGTAAAGGAAGAGAAATCTGAAGAGATAAGCCCAAAAATGTTTTAGGAATGACAAGTCTATATATTCATTTCTAACCCAATTTTGAAAGCCCAATTAAATATTCATGATAATTAATTGTATTTTAGAAGCCCATATTCGAAAATCCTAAGTAATTATTCTTATTGATTAATTGTATTTTTAAAAATAAATATGTTATAGTCTTAAAGGATATTATGAATATAAGATTTTTACTCTTTATCTAAGAGATTTCCGAATTCAAATGATATTATATATGTAATCAAAGCTAAATAGAATCTTTTAATTATGGATAACAAATAAAACCCTGTAAGATCTGCTGTGGCGCAACACACAGTCTAATGCATCCTGCACACGAAAGTGCGCAAGCAACATCCAGATAGTCAGCAAAACATACACACACAAAGGTCGGCGCCTGCTGCGCATCACAGATGCGTGTCGCGCAACCGGCCTGCGCGCCACGCAATGCATATTGTATTTTATTTTTTCCTGATTTTCCCTATAAATAGACGTCGTTTCGTTCAGTCTCAAGATGGATCTCCATACGCCTTCATATTACAAAATCCCTCTTTAAACACTCTCAAATTTTTCAAACACATATATTCAAACACTTTCATTTCTATTCAATCTCCATTCAAGCTTCAAGATTGCTCCTCCTGCAAATCGTTATTCAAAACCCATGCGACAAAGGTATAAATTCTGAGGGTCAATTCCAATTTATTTCTTATTATACTAACAATCTGTTTTTCATGATGTAGATCCTCAAACAATCCATGCTCTTTTGTATATTCTAATTTCTCTTTTCTATTTTTTTTATATTTTTCTATATATCATATGCATGCCTATGTGTTTAATGCTTTTATCACCGCACCTGCTTATTATTCCTAATTACACGACCTAAGTGAATGTTCTTACACCTAATCAGATAATTTGAGCAATTGGTTTAGGATCCCAATAATATGATTGCTAATAAACATGTCACTAAAAATTAGCCTTTTATGTGATTATTGAACCAACGTAGATTAAATTTTAGAACATTGAAATCAATTACTTGGTTGTTTGTTTGCATAAAACTAGACATGAATAGTATTAAATAGATGCCAACAATGGGCGAATCTTCCTACCGATTATGAAGTCATGAAGGGGAAATCTACATTGGATAAGTCCCTAAGATGTCCCTATGGTTTCCAAAAAAATCTAATTAGATTTATGTGTGTTATTCCTTTAAAGACTTGTTGGCGACTTCTTTTTAAAAGGAATTACAAAACTAAAAACCTTTTACAATGAGGTAGTCAAATCCACGCTCATCCCGCATAGGCAATAAAAATATGCCTACAATTACCATTAGTCATTAAGGCTATTTTGATGCATTTGTATAAACCTCAGAGTTACCTAGTGCATTTTTGAAAGCAAGAGGGTACTCTATAAATTTAAGCAAACCTCAAGGGTACTGGTGATCAAAAACCGTTTTGAAATGATACTTTATTCCTTAAATTCTCTCATCAACCAAATTTTATTTCTTTTTTGTCCTTCTTTTTTTATGGAAAGTTGTAGCCACATAACTCACATATAGTATTTGTCCTCATTTTTACATCGAAAGTTGTAGCCACATTTAATATTTGTACTTTTCGTTGCAGATACTTATCTTTCCAGTGCAAGTATTACAAATATTTAAAGCAAATGATTCTTTCCTTAATTTCCATGCAAAATGATAAACAAGCACGATAAATTGGGACAAAGGGAGTAGTAGACAAAGTGATACACGATACACAAATTAGGGGTAGAAAACTTTGATTCTTGCTTGTGCGTTTTTTTTTTTTTTGATAGGTAAGATGAGCATTAAATTTCATACGGAAAAACTATTTACAACCTACATCCCACCCCTAGCAGGAGAAAAGACAGAGCCCAGACAAGCTATTACAGATACTCAAGCCAATATTACTCATTTTCCTAGGTAATTAAACAACTACTTCCTCCGTAACAAAAAAAATGCAACATTTGCCATTTTGGGCCGTTTCACAAAAAATGCAACAATTTAAAACTTACTAATTTTAGTAAAAAAAATTTAATTTATTTACAACAATGCCATTACTAAAAAACCCTAAATTATCATTACCACTCCCTAACCCACATTACATTTCTAAACTAAATACACCCACCCCTTGATGATTCCCACCAAAATTAATCATCTAACCTACCAACCCCTCCTAAAATCAGAAATTAAACCCCCTCCCTTCAACTACCCTCATCCCACATTTAAGATCTTCAATAAATTTCCCCCAACTTCCCAGATAAGAACCCTAAAATCTTTCCCCCTTTTTTAACCCCCAAAATCTGGAAAATGGGGAACCCTAAAACTTTCGTCTTCTCTTCTCCCTCAGTAGGCGAATTCTCTATCTCCTTCTCCTTTCCATCGAACAATTTTGTTGTTTCTCCAAAATTGTCGCCAAAAATGGTGAACCTTCAGCCGCTTCGAACAGTGCATGCAATGGAAATAGATCCTGATAGGAAGAATCTGTTGAATCTCTGTATTCAACTTTTTGAAGCATCGCATTTTGCGCACTTCACTCGCCTGTACGAAAGTGGCGAGGCTGCAGAACGCTTGAGTCCCGAAGCGGTTGCGGCTTTGGGTGTTGCCGTTGAAAGTGTTAAAGAGGCGAAGATGTTTGAGTGGAGTGTGGTTTGCGGTTTGCGGTTTGCCTGCGGTGGGTAAGTCTGAATTTGAGTTTAGGGAACACAGATCTGGAGGAAAAGGCAAGAAAGCGAAAGTTGAGTCCCCAAAACCGCCGCAAACTCTGTTTTCTACGTGTTCGTACTTGAGGAAAACAAGAGGGGTTGGGGTGAAAATTGCTGAACCGTCTTCACCGGTTAAGGAGAAGGCAAAGGCCAAAATTTTAGAATCAAGTGACGATTCCTCCATTCAAATTCTGGGTTCTATGGGTACATCTGATTATGTGGCTTCTGATTCTGATGTTTATGGAGGTCATGTTCCTGTTTATATTCTGTCATCTGATTCTGAGTCCCCCAACAAATCAGAGACCATCTGATTTACTTTGCCAGAGGAACCCAGCTAAGTTTAAGGCTGATCTCTAACTTTTGTCCTTTTTTTGTTTTTGTTTTTGTTGGTTTTTTTTGTGAATTCTTGTTTCATTTTTTTGCATGGTGGTTGTCATATGTTGCCTTGCTGCGGGAATTATGTTTGGGTTGGTGTGGGAATTATGTTTGGGTTGTTGGGTGCTTACTTTTACATTCCTGTTGGATGTGTAGTTGATGGTGTTGGATTATTATGTGTTATGATGTTGGGATGCTTTGTGTGGCTGTAGGATTGTTATTAGTGATGGTGTTGGATACATATTTGTTGGTGTTGGATTTTTGTCTGGGTGTTGGATTTGTAGTGATGATGTTGTTGGATAGGATTGGAGGATGGAATTCGTTAGCTATTGGATTCATTTGGGTTCCTGTTGGATTATTATTGGTTCTTGTTGTTGCCTTTTTGTTGTGACTCTTGGTTTCTATTGGTGTGTTGAATATGTTTGTCATCTGTTGCTGTTGGGGTTTGATTTAATGTTCTCACTTTTGCATATGTCCCTGTCCATTTAAATGAGTCCCTGCCCTTTGAGTTGGAGAAGCCATTGTTGGATGATGTTGTCTGTGTGTGCATGTAGGAATACAACCTCAATGACCATAGGGAGAGGTTTTGCACTTGGGTGTCCCTGTCCCTTTTGTTGGTTTGAGTCCTTTATGTGTTAATGTCCAAGTGATGAAGGGACTCAACATAATTGGTTATGATGTTTGAATTGGTCCGTTTAAGACAATGGACCTATGCTGGTGTTACACCATTGACATTAGTCCTTGCTTTCAACGTTGAGGTAACAAACATCATAAACTTCTTTGTGACAACCCTAAACCTGATGGACCTAAGGCTGTCAAATGATAAGACTTATGAAAACAGAAAGCTTGCATGTAATATGATTATAACAACACGTTATTTTCCAACCATTGAGTCCCAATAAGAAGTGGCAAACATTGACAAAAGATAGCTTCCATTAAAGTTAAATTTTTACATTTAGGATCACCAAAATAAGTACAACTAGTGACTGCCATCACATAAATACAAAAAGGACTTTCTAACCACTACAGTTAACTTAACAAAAAGGAATGTTTAACTAGAAGGCTTAAAATCTAGGTAAGTGAACAAAAAGGGGCTTACACATTTTAGCTTAACCTTCATCATAAGTGGTTAAAAGGGGCAGTCATGTTCATGCTTCATTTAATCTGCATCAACTTCTATGTCTTCTTCCATTGCTTCTGAAAAATCAGTTGTCACAACATTAAGATATGCAACAGCCTCATCAATGACTTCTTGTTCAACTTCAACATTCTCCTTTAGTAACCCCAACCTTTCCAACCTAGCCTTCCCCACATGTGGATTCTTGTAGTTGTTCCCTCCCTTGACCTTGAGAGCTTATAGCATTACATGTTGTAAATGAATCCATGTGTACCTAATCAGATTGGCATCAAAGTTTACAAAGGCTAGGTTGACTTGCTCAATCAACTCATCCACATTTTTAGGAAAGGATTGGTATTGCAAACTTTAGAAAGCCCTAAAAAGAGCTAAATCTAGGATGTTAAAATCAGGAGACTGTGGTGACTGGAAATAAGGTGAATGTTAAACCCATTTTGGCTTGCTGTATTTCTAAATTCTGCATCATCATCACTTAGGTGTGGCCTTACATTGTCCTGTTGAATGAAGATGTCCCTGCACATCCCTTCTGGCCATTTATTCATGATGCTTGGTAGCACATTCCTGATCAGCATATCTCTGATGACAGCCTTAGTAACATTTTGTATTGCCTTGGTCTCAAGTGTTCCAACTTCTCTGTTTTTGCTTCTCTTCTTTGCTCTTTGCCTGAACACAAATGGGAAAATTCCAAATTTCCCATCATGTACCATCACACCATGTTCATTATACAAGGGCCTTGATGTAACACCCATGAACATTGCCTTGATCCTGTACCTTTTTGACATGCATACTCTGTATGGATCAATTTCTGATGGTAGCAGATAAAACCTTCTCTTGTCAGGGTTTAAGTAAAACCATTTTTCATTAATATGAACAATGTTGTTCATAGGGATGAAGCATGGCTTGCTACCCTCTGTTGCATAGTCAATGTGCTTGAGTACCCACTGCAATCTCTCTATCTTATGCTTATGCTTGTCGTCACCGCCTTGGATGGTTGTTGCTTGTGTGGACCCTTAGCTTTCCCGCTTCAGCAGACTCGAAAATCTTCATGTGTGAGCACTTTAAGTACCCTGCATATGCTCTGTAAGTACACCTCAGATGAAGGGGGGCTGATTGTAGCCAATCCTCATAAACTTGTTGTGCTTTCCTCCCTGACTTGCCCTTTTTTTTTTAACTGACATCAATGGCTTCTCCTCTTGCTCTTTGTTTTTCTGCTTCTTTGAAAATTCTGGATATTGTACTTTTATGCACACCAATTTGTTTAGCAACCCATGAAATTTTCCCCCATGGTAACTTTCCATTTTCCATCATACCTAGGAGTTGAAAACTGATGTAACCTCTTTGACTGTTTGTTAGATTACCAAATTTTTTTCTTATAAATGCATTGACCCACATTTCTTCTTCTGTAGGTGTAGGTGCTCCTAACCCTTCTTCATCAAGTAGCTGATCTATTCCAAAGAATGCATCTGCTTCATCCATTTTGGCTGTTTTTTGTGTTGCTAGGATGAAGGTGCTATTAATGCTGCTGGTTTTTTTTTTGGGTTGCAAGAAGATGAAGAAGATGTACAGTGTGTGCAATGAGTAGTTAGACAGTTAGCTTAAGCCATGTGGGCTGATATTTTGTGTAATGAAACAATCATTTTCTTATGGGTTCCTCTTTTTATATAGAGGGATGTGTAATTAGGGGTGAAACAATAGCATTTGGTGGGAAACTTTGAATTGTTACTTAATGACTAAGTTCACATTTTTGCCTTGCTTAAATTTCCATGTTTTGGCTCCAAAAAATGGCGCCTACCTATCAAAAGGCAAAAATAATTGGCGCTAAATGAGAGAAGAGGCTGCTACCTCTTGCCTCCTAAAACTGATCACAAATGGGGGGGGAAAAGGAGCATGTATGGGCCCTTTATTTCTCTCTCCTAAAAACGAAAAAGCAAAAAAAAGTCCCCCCAAAATTTCCTCCTAAATGCCCCACATGGGCAACTAACTAAATGGTCCCCTCCTTTTTTCTCTTTCCTACTTTTTACTAATTCACTCATCTAATTACAATTATCAAATTTTGACTAGGAGTCCGTGTCGACCCCAAATGTTGTAATCTTTATGTTACGGAGGAAGTATAAACTCTCTGCTTTACAATTCTTTGGATATTCTGTATAGTATGTTCAATGCTATTAACTTTTTGCAACCAAAAAAGCTTCATTCCTTATCTTCCAAATATAGTATATGAATGCTTCAAGAGCCACAATTTGAATGATCTTCTAAATTTGCTGCTGCTTCGTCTCTCCACCAGCCACATAACTAGCTGTTGCAAATTAATCGAGGAAAAATTGATGCCAGACCATTGTTTAATCTTGGTTAAACATATGGAGCTGTAATAACAGCTAAAGAAAAGATGCTCATGGGTTTCTGTTTCATCACCACATATCATACTTAAGTCATCATCGCTTGAGCGTATTAGTTACTTAGAAATATGTATATTTTTCTACTTAAATAAAATATATATCTTGAGGATTAAGTTTGTAATAAACCAAGATAATACTGTATACTACGGATTAATGAAAGGCACCCCTGCATTTTACATTACATTTACACTCATCAGGGCACATAATTTTATTTGATATAAACAAAAGCAAACAAGTTACAAATTAATTAATTTCTATGAGTTCAATTAATTGTATCTATAGGATTTTGTAATTTTGTTAACGCACAACTCTAAATATTAGTATTCTTCATTATTTATATGTAAAAAATATAAAAACTGAATTTTTTGAAAAATATATACAAAGATGAATTTAACAAGCAAGATTTTACATAACTAAATTTTACTTACCCATAAATAGAATATGAAGTCCGTTTATTACTCCCTATGATTTTTATTAATTTAACCACTTTCCTTTTTGGGTTGTCTGTTATTAGTTTACCCTTTTTTACCAATTGGAACGGTACATCAATTGTCTATTATTATCTTTACCTTCTGACGGAACTTTTATTGGCCCACAACATTAACTTCAATATAATATGCCAATACATTAATTTTTTAAACCTTCTATGACCCACATGCATATTTCTCCTAAAACTCTGTGCCTGAAAAAGTTGGTAAACTAATGAAAATTGAAGGAAGTATATAGCGGTATAGCCACTATAAAATGACTAAAAAAAGGCTAATAATTACAAGCACCAACTCGAGCTGAAATGTAAGTGAAATTAGAATTACACCGAGCAACCCCAAACTCAAGCCCGGCTCAACTCATACCACCTTGGCCAAAAACCTACAAACTTCGACTTATTTAGACGCAAGGGCCGTTCCTGGCCTGCACAGCGTCACATAAATGTTGACAACTTGACAATTATACAGTGGTAGGTAGAGGTGGGCATGAGCCGGGCCTGCAAGCGGGCCGGGCCTGCACGCGGGCCGGGCGGCTGGCGGGCGCGGATGTGTCGTTGTGCACCGCACCCGGCCAAAGATAAAATTTCTCCTA
Organism: Beta corolliflora; assembly: GCA_947648045.1. Lineage (NCBI taxonomy): Eukaryota > Viridiplantae > Streptophyta > Magnoliopsida > Caryophyllales > Amaranthaceae > Beta > Beta corolliflora. Next base: position 1,290,643 of record CANSZD010000186.1, on the reverse strand, counting down.
CTCTCTTTTACACTAAGCTAGTATAATGGAAGTAGGGGTCGTATCCACAGGGAAACAGGGACGAGTTTAATACTTAGCGTGATTCAAAACCTAGATTAAGCTAAGGACCGAGAAACCTAATTACAAAGGGGGGTTTCAAGTAGATTATTAACAAACTAAAACTAACTAGCAAATAAATAAGATGAGAAATCAATTATGGAAAGATCTTGAATCCGATTAACATACACTTCAATTCATTATCGATCCTTGAACATCGACTCTAATTATTTCCATGATTATCTATTGCTGAGAATTAATCTCGCATTCTCCTTATTCTTAGTTGAATAGCACGATCAGCGTGACTATAAAACCCTAACTAAAGGATAACCTATTCCGATCGCGTCTAAGTTCAATCCAATAGCAGCAATAAACACAGAGAACCAACAGACCTGCTAACGTCATACAAGCGATAAACATTCAACAGTTGATTCAATTTCCCCAAGAAATAACCAAGACGATCTGCATCTAAGTTACTTCCTAGTTTGCTACCAATTGATAAAAGAATAAAACAATCCGATTCTATTCTTAAATCTAGCATTAGATTAATTACACAATCAAACTAGTAACGTTCCTAGCATAATCATGCAAAAATCATAGAAAGCAAGCATAGAAATTAAACCATAATCAAAGAAACTAAATAGAGAGGAAAGATCTCACAATAATGCTTGAAGCTCCATATTAATCTCGTTCAAGAACGGTTCAAGCTACAATCGGCATAGCATAAGCCAATCCCATAATTGAAATCTACAAAAACTAAACTAGAAAATAAAAACTACAAAGAGAAGACAACAAGAGAGGAGTGGAGTTTTGGAGACTCCCTCTCCTTGTGGCTGCTGCCCCCTAGGTCCAAAAATAGAGTTTAGTATTTATACTAAAGCTCGAAATCGCCCGACAATTACACCGACCTAGGGGTCGCGAGGTGCGAGTCTGGTCGCACCGTGCGAAGAGTGCTCTGTCTACCGCAAACTTGGCTGGGCAAAGCTGGTCGCGAGGTGCGAAGGAACTCGCGAGGTGCGAGCAAGCTGGTCGCGAGGTGCGACCTAGCTCGCGAGGTGCGACCTGCGAGTTGTTGGGCGTGCGGTGCTGGGCAGCCTTGCTTCGAGCGCGCGCTGGGCTTGCGATGATGGGCGATGATGCGCGCGAGAGAGCTTGGCTTGACTGCTGAGCGTGCACGCGAGAGCTGGGCGATGATGCCGAGCTTGCGGTGCACGAGAGCTTGGTGATGAGCGCGCACAAGAGCTTGGTTGTGAGCGCGCACGAGAGCTTGGTTGGTGAGACGATGTTGTGCTTGTGATGCAGCTTGGTACTTTGCTTGGCTCAAATGCATTTCACCTTGAAAGCTCGGAATACATGACATTAACACAAATTATCTCGTAAAACTCCGAACTTCCGCTAAGGGTTAAATAAAACACGAACGTTAACAATTACAATCAAACCCTTAGCAAAGTGCACCCAAAATATAATATGAACACCGTATAACTTGAGCGTATCAAATACCCCCACACTTGAACTTTACTCGACCTCGAGTAAACTCAAAATGAGGATATCCCAATAGATCTTCACCCAAATTATCGACACCAAACTACACTCTCCATCAACTATATCATCATCATCATCACATCTTAACAACATCCGCTCAAAACCTAAACGTAAGGGACGATGATTCCCCCACACTTAGATTCAAGCTCACCTGAAATATATAAAGACGCGACAACAATAATAACCAGCAACACCAACAAGTTTAACCCACAACACCAACAAGAATCAAAATGCCAGCTTACGACACACTAAACTATCAGCTCTCCCAAACCTCAAAAGATGACCTACTACTACAACAACTAATTTAAAATAGCAAGCCATGGAACAAAGACAAAAAGTAAAAAATTCCATGCTTACTCCCAAAAACAAACAATCAACCAAAAGAATGTGAAAGCCAAAACAAATCTTCACAAAATCAAGGATGAATTCACCAACCATACCCGAAAACGCTTTCCACCTTATGACACCATCTCCGGCAAATGAGTATTCCAAATACATAATTCTCTCTTAATCTCTCATTTTGCCTAGGAGCCTTTTCGGGTTTTCATCCTAGCTTCTCACATTTTTTTTTTCATCTCTCTTCTTTTTCCGGCTCACAAAACTCACCCGCTCAACTAGCTCTTTTTTGCATAGGTCGCCCTTTCGGGTTTTCGACCTATCCGAGCCCCCAATTTTGCCCGAGTCGCCCGCCCTTGCGGGTTTTCAACTCAGCGGGATTCTTTTCATCACTTTTTTTTTTAATATTTTTTTATTTTTCATTTTTTTTTCATTTTTTCAAATTGAAAGTAATAAATACAACATAGATACATGAGAATGAGAATACCCTCCCCCCTACTTAAACTACACATTGTCCTCAATGTGTCGACAATTAAAAGAAAAAGTAAACTGAAAAAGGGGGGAAATTTGAAAATCGGGTAAATCGAAGATCGAATGCTCAAAACTCATGAAAAGCAATCCGTCAAACTCAAATTTCTTAACAACACCAACTCAAATCTCATAACTCAACTCACAACCCTCTCCCTCGAATCACTCAAACAAATGACAAATTCAAATTTTTAAATTTTTGAGATTTGCACCTAGCTTAAGAGATCGAAAAGATACATTAACAATCTCAACCCTCTAGTTGTACCAACTCCTAGCTATTGAAGTCTTCCCAACGGATTTTCTTTTGTGGATTTTGGTTACAAGTGAATTAAGATTGGTTGTGGATCTTTTGTAGTGTGTGGGCGGTGGGTGAAAAAAAAATTTGTTGTGGTGGTGGAAATTTGATGAGAAATAAAGAAAAAGAAAGAAAATAAAAAGGGGTCTCGAGTTGCCTCCCGAGAAGCGCTGTTGTTTAAAGTCTTTAGCTCGACTTAGTACCTTAAGCTTAATCATTAGGATTGTGCTCCATGTGTGACAATGGTGGTTCCATGTCAATCTCCACTTCAAGTACCTGCAATACTGATTGAGAAGAACTCTTGCAATGCATCGTTAGTACCTAGCTTACTACATCATGGTTGAGCATATAACATCAGATTATATCCAAAACCTAGCATTAAGTCAACAACAAACATCAACTAGTAGTACTCCTAGCTAATCCAAGTCATGACCATTAATATAAATATTTAAAGCTAGACAATAACCAAGATATAGAGTAAATCTTACAATAAACCGTCAAAAGCTTCAATCAACCATTCCCAAGAGAGTTTAAGCAACAAGTTCCATGCTTCTTGTCCAAAATACAAAAGTGAAATACATAGAGCTCAATGGAAGATGAAAACTAGAAACTAAAACCAAAAGGGAATTCTTTATATGAGTGGCCAACCAAAAACAAAGAGCACAAGCAATACCATCCAAAAATCACGCTAAATACAAACAAGTAACACCGTTTCCCCGGCAACGGCGCCAAAATTTGGCGGGCGCGGATGTGTCGTTGTGCACCGCACCCGGCCAAAGATAAAATTTCTCCTACTCTCTTTTACACTAAGCTAGTATAATGGAAGTAGGGGTCGTATCCACAGGGAAACAGGGACGAGTTTAATACTTAGCGTGATTCAAAACCTAGATTAAGCTAAGGACCGAGAAACCTAATTACAAAGGGGGGTTTCAAGTAGATTATTAACAAACTAAAACTAACTAGCAAATAAATAAGATGAGAAATCAATTATGGAAAGATCTTGAATCCGATTAACATACACTTCAATTCATTATCGATCCTTGAACATCGACTCTAATTATTTCCATGATTATCTATTGCTGAGAATTAATCTCGCATTCTCCTTATTCTTAGTTGAATAGCACGATCAGCGTGACTATAAAACCCTAACTAAAGGATAACCTATTCCGATCGCGTCTAAGTTCAATCCAATAGCAAAGAATAAACACGAGAGAACCAAACAGACACGCTAACGTCATACAAGCGATAAACATTCAACAGTTGATTCAATTTCCCCAAGAACTAACCAAGACGATCTGCATCTAAGTTACTTCCTAGTTTGCTACCAATTGATAAAAGAATAAAACAATCCGATTCTATTCTTAAATCTAGCATTAGATTAATTACACAATCAAACTAGTAACGTTCCTAGCATAATCATGCAAAAATCATAGAAAGCAAGCATAGAAATTAAACCATAATCAAAGAAACTAAATAGAGAGGAAAGATCTCACAATAATGCTTGAAGCTCCATATTAATCTCGTTCAAGAACGGTTCAAGCTACAATCGGCATAGCATAAGCCAATCCCATAATTGAAATCTACAAAAACTAAACTAGAAAATAAAAACTACAAAGAGAAGACAACAAGAGAGGAGTGGAGTTTTGGAGACTCCCTCTCCTTGTGGCTGCTGCCCCCTAGGTCCAAAAATAGAGTTTAGTATTTATACTAAAGCTCAGAAATCAGCCGACAATTACACCGACCTAGGGGTCGCGAGGTGCGAGTCTGGTCGCACCGTGCGAAGAGTGCTCTGTCTACCGCAAACTTGACTGGGCAAAGCTGGTCGCGAGGTGCGAAGGAACTCGCGAGGTGCGAGCAAGCTGGTCGCGAGGTGCGACCTGCGAGCTGCTGAGCGTGCGGTGCTGGGCAGCCTTGCTTCGAGCGCGTGCTGGGCTTGCGATGATGGGCGATGATGCGCGCGAGAGAGCTTGGCTTGGCTGCTGAGCGTGCACGCGAGAGCTGGGCGATGATGCCGAGCTTGCGGTGCACGAGAGCTTGGTGATGAGCGCGCACAAGAGCTTGGTTGTGAGCGCGCACGAGAGCTTGGTTGGTGAGACGATGTTGTGCTTGCGATGCAGCTTGGTACTTTGCTTGGCTCAAATGCATTTCACCTTGAAAGCTCGGAATACATGACATTAACACAAATTATCTCGCAAAACTCCGAACTTCCGCTAAGGGTTAAATAAAACACGAACGTTAACAATTACAATCAAACCCTTAGCAAAGTGCACCCAAAATATAATATGAACACCGTATAACTTGAGCGTATCACCGGCCCGGCACGGTTTTGGCCCAGCCCGGCACGAGCCCGCTTGTGGCCCGGCCCGGCCCGTTGGCCGCTACGTGGGCCGTGGGCCTGTCACGATCAAGAAATTTTATTTCGGGCGCGCACCGTCACGAGCCCGCCTATATGGCCCGTGGGCCGAACGCCCCTTTCCTTTGTTTTTTAGCCTAAAACTGCCAAGAATCCAAAAAAAAACGATATAAAACACGGGCCAGGCCCTCGGGCCTGGGCCGGGCTGTGGACTAAATTTGGAAATTTCAAGCCCGGCCCGCCACTCACGGGCTCGTGCCCGGCCCGCTATTTCCCCAAGCCCGCAGGCCGAGGCCGTGAACAGGCCCGGCCCATGCCCAGAACTAGTGGCAGGAGTATTTTTTATTTATATAATATAGTGGATAAATCTTGAGTGATAGAAGCGGCAAGTATTATTTATTGTGGTGATATTTTTACCCAACCATATAATATAGCATTTAAGACGATGAATCAAGGTCGTCTTCAACTCCCCTTTCTAAACTGTCGTCTGCCAGGCTTGCGACAGTAGCGTTTGCTTTGAAAATTCAAAGTAACTATACCACCAGTGTGTTCAGACCAACTAATTAATTTTTAGAGGCTTTGGTCCTTCACGACGTCTCAAGCCAAATTAAACATACACCACCATTCAACAGGCTGATCCATCCTGCTCAATACGCAATTCCAATGATTTTTACGCATCTCATGGATCATTCAAGCAATACACTTCTTACAATTGTAGTACTTTGGGTTTTAACACCATTCGTCTTAGGAGATGAAGTGGTACCACGGCAAGTCCTCAAGCCATACTGTTCACACACTTGTGGAAACGTTAGCATACCATATCCATTTGGTATTGAAGATGGGTGTTACTTTGTGGATGATCAAGATAATTACAAATTCGTTTGTAATGATACTTATACTCCACCAAGACTAATATTTGGTACCAATTTAGAGGTGTTGAAGATTTCACTAGAGGGTGAACTAACCATTAATAGTTACGTTTCTTTTGATTGTTATAATCAATCACGCCAACTCCCTAATAACAGATTTTGGAGCTGGGTAAACCTGGTGAGGTTTACTGTTTCTAGCACGAAAAACTTTTTTATTGCAATCGGCTGTGACACTTATGTCTGGTTTTCCGGGTATCGACACGGAAGACCGTATGAGACAGGTTGCATGACTCAATGCAGCTCCCTAGAAGATGTAGTTGATGGTGCTTGCAATGGGATTGGTTGTTGTGAAACCACACTTCCTGAAGGAGTTTCCAACATGACAATTAGAGTTCGAAGTTTTTCGAATCACAGTCTGGTGCCTTTTAATCCTTGTAGTTCTGCGTTTCCTGTTGAGAGAGAAACATTCAAATTTTACCAAAGGAATTTGACTCAGGACTCAAACTATTACCTTAGTAATCAGATAAAGCTGCCAATTATCTTCAATTGGACAGTTGGAACAAACAGTTGTTCAGTTGCTAAAGCAAACGGTAGGAGTTACATGTGTACAGAAAACACAGAATGTTATGATACAGAGCATGAAATTGGATACCGTTGCAAGTGCAAAGATGGTTACTCCGGAAATCCTTACCTTTCTCAAGGTTGCATCGGTAATATTCTTATCCATTTTGTTTGTTAATCTACCTATGGTTTAACCCAATGTCGTTCCCTGCATGTTATGCAAAATTTAGGATTCTTTCCGGTTCCTCTAGTTTCGAGTTTTTTGTTGTCAGATTCCAAGCTCCTCGAAAATTCCCTCCATCTTTTACATCTTATAGTAGTATAGAGAACTGAGGATAAACGAGATATAGACGAGCTTCTAAAAATTGAAAAGAGATTTACCCCTGTTATTCATTCTTCACTCAATGAGACAGAGAATATCCTAATTATAGACTAATCTCCCCTCCAAAAATAAATTACAGACTAATTTCTAATTACAATTATTCAACTGGAAGTTAATTTATTTTTCAAATTTTAGTTGTGGGATAAAAATTAATTTATTGTAGATTATTGTAAGTCCTCGATCCTTAATTGTATTGTCGATGTCAGCGATGGCATAGGTAAGGGTATTGAACCTTAAAATTAAAACGACAATTTTAATTTTAATTTTCTTGGATGGAGTAATTTGCACTTACCCAAATGTTAAAGAATAACTCTTATAATGCCTAGATTTTAGCAGCTAGTAGTTTGTTTCATTATGGGAATTTAGAGGGAAAAGGAGAAAAAGATGTACTTCCTCCGTTCCATAATAAGTGAAACATAGAGATTGGACACAATATTTAATAAACATCACTTTCAAAAGTCAAAAAGTCATAAAACGCCCTTTTATTATCAAAAGGAGGAGAGAGAAAAACAAACCACACAAGTTTGTGATGGGTACTCTTGTCATTTTGTCACCTTTTTTTTCCATTTAAGGTATGTTTCACTTATTTTGAAACATTCCAAAATAGTAAGTGTTTCACTTATTATGGAACGGAGGAAGTATTCAATTTCGCTTGACCTAGATATAACATGGAGGATGGAAAGAGAAAAATTAAGGATTCATATCCTCTCCCTCTGGATCAACTTATCAATTCATTTTCCCCTTTGTTTCCCCCACCTTCCCTCTCTCTCCTTTCCTCTTCTATTTTTTTTTCCGTCCACCATTACTATTTTGAACTGTTTGTTGGAAAAGACCTATTAAAATAGTCATTTTATTATGAAAGACCTAATAAAAACTTTTTTGTTGAAAAAGACCTATTATAATACTTCCCTTTGTTATTTAAGACCACTTGAACGTTTTTCGCCCTAAAAGTCAACTTTCCGATGTTGACTTTTCTTTTTCCTTCCTTTCTCATTAAATGGGACCAACCTATTCTTTTCCTATCGTAATCCTTAATTCTACCAAACCCTTTCCTCTTGCTTCCCATTATAACGGATTAAAAATAGGTTGGTCGCATTTTATGAAAAAGGGAGGGGAAGCAAAGTCAATGTTGGAAAATTAACTTTTCGGCCGGAGAAAGTTGAGGTGGTCTTAAGCAACAAAGGGAAGTATTATAATAGGTCTTTTTCAACAAAAAAAGTTTTTATTAGGTCTTTCGCAATAAAGTAGCAATTTTAATAGTTCTTTCCCAATAAAAAGTTCTTACTATTCAAACAAAGTGTAAAAGAATAAGTATCATTTCACTGCTACCATCAGTAAATCCTCATGAATTAAACCCAACACCTTGTCACTTTTTAGAGGGATAAGGTAAAACGCTATATGATAATCCCTTTAGTTGATACTCCTATTATATGTAGCATTTGTGCATCTTTGTCGGTAAACGATTATCACTTATATAATATTTCTACAGAATTATTGGTAAACGTTTATCCTATGTCTTTTTTTTTTCTTTTTTTCTGGTGAGGATTCACATTTCATCCTATGGCTCTATTTATTTGTTTGAATAGCAATAGAGGGGTTTAATCGTAGTTCATTGGTTTCTTTTTAAAAAAAAGAAACATCGTGTTCTATTAACCCCAGTACCCCCACTATAGTTTTTCTTTGGTAGTTTTCTGTCTTACATGAATACAATAGATTTATATTCATTGAATCTTTCTTCAGATGTTGATGAGTGCCATAGCCAAAATGAATGTGAGAAACCGGATTATTGTATCAACATTATTGGAGGCTATAAATGTCAATGTCCAAAGGGCCACCACGGGAATGGGACGAAGTCTGATCGTTGCGTATCAAATAGAAAAGCTTGGCTCACACCAGTTTTCGTCACTGCAGGTAAAGTATTTACTCCTTCCATTCCAGAAAGATCTAAACACTTGTTGGGACATGTAGTGTGATTATCAAATGTTATTTTATTAAAAAAAAGTAGATATGATAGGAGTTGTAGGGTATTTTTTATTGGAGGAGAGAAAAAACTGGGTAACTTTCTACTGATAAAGGTAGAGTGTGGGTTAAAGGAGTATAAAAAAAATTAAATAATATAGTAATAGTGGAACCATCCCAAAAAATAGAAGTGTATAAATTAATTTATGACAAACATAAAAAGAAAGTGTTCAGACTATTTTGGGATGGAGGGAGTATTAGTTATTACAAATGTTTTCTAGGCACTAGTTTCATTATAATAATATAGTAATAGTGGAACCATGCCATAAAATAGACGTGTATAAATTAATTTAGGACAAACATAAGAAAAAAGTGTTCAAACTATTTTGGGATGGAGGGAGTATTAGTTATTACAAATGTTTTCTAGTCACTAGTTTCATTATATTTTTTTGGGATGGAAGGAGTAATTTATTATTCCTTCTATTTATATTTACTTGCTATATTTCTTTTTTGGGAAAATAAAATATCAACTTTGATTGATTATTTTAATTTTTTATAAGTAAAAACTATAATCATGTGTGACCCTTTTAGATGCTTCTCGATATATCAAATCATATTATCGAATTATAATAATTTTCACTTGAGTGAAATGAGAGATATTTACAATCGAAAAGTGTTTTGGTGACTGTGCAAAATGAAATGTACATAGCAAGTAAACGTAGGCAAAGGGAGTATATTGTTGTTTGTACTTATTTAATACTCCCTCCATCCCACTTTATAGTGCTTGTATTCCGTTTGGGTATACAAAATGTTCTTCGTGTTTCTATTTTCAAAATGGTACTTTATTCCTAAAATTCCCTTATCAAACAATTATTATTCCACTTTTTTCCTTGTATCTACATGCAAAATTGTAGCCATATGGCTTACTTTTATTATTTGTACTTTTACATTGAAAGTTGCAGCTATATACATTCGATATTTATATTTCAATGCAAACAGTTATCTTTCCAATACAAGTACTATATATATTTAAAACACATGATAGTTTCCTTAATTCCAATGAGAAACAAACACTGTAAACTGGGACGCAGGGAGTAGTTAATTTTGCTCTTATTACAACAACCCTTGTAACAGGGATAAAACTTGGTTGAACCAGTGGGTAAATTAACCACTACTTATAAAATTTAATGTAATGTGGAATCCAACTCAACATTAACAATTATGTTTTAATGATCTATTAGGAGTGGGTAATCCACGCAGTCGGTAGATGTAGTTATATCCGACTGCTAACTGGGATAGTGGTTCTACTTATGTTGATACCGCTAAATCAAGACCTCTACATTGTAGATTTTTTGTTTTTAGGTAAAAAAAATTTGAAACTAATTAAATAGCAATGCAGAGACTAAAAAGTAATTTTGAATATTTTGTTGCCATTATCTAAAATAGGAAAAATTGCAAAAAAACTACCTTTTATAACCAACTTTTTTTCAAAAAACTACCATTTAAATTTTTTTCTTTCAAAAAACTACCTTATACAACAAACTTTTTTCAGTATACTATCATTATTAATTTATATCTAGTATTAATCATTAAATGACTGTCGTCTTCAGGGTTGTTGTTGGTGGGGTAGCGAGTAAAGATGAGGGAAACGAGAGGGGAGAAGAGAAAAGCATTTTGTGACGACAGCATTATTGGTAAACCTCATTAATGGTCAAATGGTAGTATATTGAACGAAATATGTTATATAAGATAGTTTTTCAAAAGAAAATTTTTGAAAGGTAGTTTTTTTTTTTAAAGTTGGTTATAAAAGGTAGTTTTATGAAATTTTTCCTTTAAAATAAACATGATTAGAATAAGTTATTCATGATTACATTATAAAACTTTATAATATGAGGTATAAAGTCTTTAAGCCATAAACTAGATACTGATAGGGTTGCCTATGTTAGCTAGCGGTTTTATGCTAAACAAAAATAATAGTTTATATATCCGATCCTACGTGGAGGGGATAGGGAAATTTTAGTTTCAGAGCCAAATTAAGTACTGGACTACAGTTTTTGTATTAATAAGAAGGATTTTTTTCTTTCAAATATAAAGTTAATTTCTTAAAGTAGATTTATTCTAGTCACTCAAGGTCTTATCAACAAGTTCAGTTTATTCTAGTGACTCAAGGTCTTATCAATAATGTTACGCTATATATTTTCTTGTAGGCGCTGGTGGTGGCATCATAGCTTTGCTTGTGACCGTGTTTCTCTTGCATTGGCAACATGGGAAGAGAGAACTCAAGAAAATGCGAGAAAAACTTTTTCGGGAAAATGGTGGCTTGCTTTTACATCAAAAACTCTCTGGACAAGATGATGATATCCTAAAAATTTTTACTATAGAAGATCTTGAAAAAGCTACCGATAACTATAGCAACGTAAATATAATTGGACGAGGAGGCTTTGGTATTGTTTACAAGGGTACTATGCCGAATAATCAAGTTGTGGCAATAAAGAAATCCATCAAGGTGGATCCTAAACAAGCTGAGCAATTCGTCAATGAAGTTCTTGTATTGTCAAAAATCAACAACAGAAATGTGGTCAAGTTACTAGGCTGTTGTCTAGAAGATGAAGTACCATTATTGGTGTACGAATTCATCAGCAATGGGACTTTATATGAGCACTTACATGAAGCAGTAAGGGCATCCATTCTAACGTGGCCTATGCGCTTAAAGATAGCATTAGACGTTGCTGATGTGTTGTCTTATCTACACAACACAATCTCACCACAGATCATTCATAGAGATATGAAGTCGATGAACATAATGTTAGATGAAAAATACACAGCTAAAGTAACAGACTTTGGAGCTTCAAGGTTGGTTCCATTGGACCAAGGCCAATTGGCTACAATGGTGCTAGGAACTTGGGGGTACTTGGATCCTGAATATATGCAAACCAGTGATCTAACAGAAAAGAGTGATGTTTATAGTTTCGGTGTTGTCTTGGTGGAGCTTTTAACAAAGAAAAAGGCCATTTGTAATTTCAGACCGGAAACTGAGAAATGTCTAGCGATGCACTTCCTTCTTAAGATGAAAGCAGGCCGCTTGTTGGACATTCTGGACAAAAATATAGTGAATGATGTTACTATTGAGCAAATACAACAAGTGGCTAACCTAGCCAAAGGGTGTTTAATGTTAAAAGGAGAAGATAGGCCTACCATGAAGGAAGTTTCCATTGAGCTAGAGACAATTAAAAGAAAGGGTTTACATCCGTGGAGTAACAGCGATGCACAATTTGAAGAAGATTGTCAATTGTTGCTTGGAGGAAATTCAGGATCAGGTACTGGTGGTTGTAGCAGTGGCATTGACTCAGACTTGTATAATCCACATTCACCTATAGGAAGTGGCAGGTAATTATGAAACTAAAGTGTCGGTCTTATAAAGTAATAATATAATTTGAAGTCCATGCATGATAATTTTGTACATCTGTAGATTTTTATATTTATGTGCAAAACTTGGGTTTGTTATATATATCCTCTCGGATCTCTCCTATGATTGAAAGTAATCGGAAACTAGTGTCCAATTCGTATAATTTGTAATTAGTAGTTAAGTTTAATTTGTAATAACATGTGGAAACGGTCCAAACGACTATACAACTTTTTGCTTTATGTGCTAATAAAATTTAGGATTTTTTAAAATAATAATCACCTTATGTTTTATCCACTTTTAGAGTGGTATGTTTTACCTACTTTGAGAATAACCACTTCACACTTTTTTTTTATACCACCTTAACGCTTCTTAACTTCCTAAATTTTCACCACCACTTAACATTTCCAGTCTATTTTCCCCTCGAATGTGGCCCCACTTGTTAATTTCCCTTAATACCACCCTTAACTCCATAATTCTTCCATTACTCCTCCTCAAACATTGCCTATAATCTCAAATCTCCCTCAATTGTCAAAATTATATCTAAATCTACAATTAGGCGAGGGAAAATTCATATATCGTCTTTGTAATTGAATCTACGATGAAAGTCCAAAGATTCCATGGACCTATCAAGGAGGGATAGAGAGGAAGAAAATGGGGGAAATAAAATTTTTGACGAAAAGTGTAAAGTGGTGGTGAAATTTAACAAGTTAGTAAGTTAAGGTGGTAAAATATAAAAAAGGAAGTATAAGATGGTTATTCTCAAAGTAGGTAAAACATATTGTGGTTATTATAAAAAAAAATCCTAAATTTTAGTAGTAAACTAATTATTGATCCGGCAATGACACGCATACAAAGTTTGTCCTAGATGTCAATGTAATTTCACTCTATACAATCCTCCATATAAGCTCATCTAGAGAAGGGACTACACCAAATTAGTACTTGTGCCACGAATTATGTAATAATAGAGAATAAATTATTTAGTAGTTGGAATTGGAATATGGTTCCATTTAAGAGATTTAGTTTAGTGATAAGATTATAATATTTGAAGTAAGCTAGAGATCAGCTGGGGATTTCTAGACCTCTTAGCAAATTTCCTGATCATTTTAGCAAATCATCACAAGAGCTAGTGGTGCTCATACCATGATCATAAAACTCTCCATGTGTAACACCCCGACAATTCTCTCTTTTCTAAAATATATTTTCAATGCAAAACTTAGATAATTATTAAAGTATTATCGCCCGTGTGAAAACGTATCGGCTTATTCAGAATTTTGCAACGGAAAACATAAAAACAAACTTTATAACTAAAACTTAGTCAACTATAAAGTCAACTCCAAAGTCAAACCAACAAAGTCAAAGTCAAACTTAAAACCAAAACCAACTATAAAAAGTATAACTCAAAATACGATTAATAGACTACACAAGTTCTCCAATCCCGAACCCAATGATGCATCATCTTCAAACCTGTAGATGGACAATGCACTATTGATCCCTAGAGACTGCTCACCAAAATGGGTCATCACAGGATCAATAAGGCAAAGTCATGATCAACATACACAACAAAAGCACGTACCTTGTATCATATATGAACTCAAAATAGTTCCTATACATAATAGTAGATAATTCTCATCCTTAAATCATGATACTACTTCAATCAACACATAGGTATGTACGTACCTTGTGTTGACAAACTGATAGGCCACTTTAACAGTCTTAAAAATCGCCTAGAGAGAATTCTCCACCTAAAATAACCAATATAAAATCATAATCAATCCTTCATGAATTTACAGCAATAATAAAATACTTTAAAACCTTCTTAAACATGTTTAAAACCTTTCCCAATAATAAAACTTGATTACTTAACCTCCTAGCATAATACCTACTACACTAGTGGTTAAAATCCATCATAAAACACCTTAAAAATGCTTCCTTTAAATTTCCAGCAATATAACATGAGTTAAAACTCCCTTAAAACATATTCAAACATGCTTAGAAACATAAAGGTAATAACTTTCATAACTTATAATAAACTACTATGTTTTTCTAACTTTCAATACCCTAAAAATTCATGCTTTGATAATTAAAATCTAGTTTAAACCCAAATATGCAAAATCTGAATTTTATTTCATCAATACATAAATTATACAACTTAGATTCAATATTAAATCATTAAACTATAACTTTGAAACATGAATAAATCAATACAAAACTTTAAAGATACCAACTTTGAATAACTTGAGGAGGAAGAAAACAAACCAAAGCAACGAAAAGAGGAGAGGGAACACGTGTCGGCCAAGAAAAGGGCAGTAGCGGCGGCAGCACACAACTGGTGGCTTTTTGTCGCCGGCGAGTGGCGGTGGTCGGAGAAGAAAAGCCGAAAGAAGAGGAGTGTCGAAGGAGAGAGAAAAACCGGAAGGAGAGGGAGAAAGGAAGGAGGACTGAGTGATTGGGAGGAAATGAGGAGAGAGAAAATAATGTGCGGGGGAAAATTTGGGGTTTATGGGGTTTTTATAGTTTCCCCTTTGTGGGCTTAGGAAAAGGTAAATGGGCTAGAATTATGAATCCTTTTCCAAGCGTAAGAGTGTTTGGGTTCCTCAAACCCATTTAAAAGTCCTTTTCCAAATCCAAAAAGTATTTCAACATTTCAAATACTTTTCAAAGCATGACTTTCATAAAATATTTGACTTGCATAATTCATTTAAATAATTCCTTTGACTTTCAAATAGTCAACCTTTGAAGAAATAAATCATTAAAATACTAAAATATATTTAAATATAAATAACTATACATTAAAATATATTTATAAAATTCATAAATTTACGGGGGATTACACCATGCCATGTCCACCTAGTATAATTACTCTTAAACCCACGACGAATCAAATGATCCTTAATTTTATCCAAACCACGATACCCTCTCGAGTTATTGCAATCATAACAAGGACAAAGGATTAATATTTA
The DNA here is from genome assembly GCA_947648045.1 of Beta corolliflora. Classification (NCBI taxonomy): domain Eukaryota; kingdom Viridiplantae; phylum Streptophyta; class Magnoliopsida; order Caryophyllales; family Amaranthaceae; genus Beta; species Beta corolliflora. Next base: position 1,275,416 of record CANSZD010000186.1, on the reverse strand, counting down.
CCCATTCTACGAGTGATGGTCTAAAGCAACACTAATAAATTCATCAACTCCTTGTAGGAATCTTGCCGAAATCCGAATACCATGCATCCAGTTTCGATCCATATTCATACACTAGAGACACCAACACAAGAACCCATTTTATTACATCAACAAAACTTATTGTCAAAGTGTCGTATTAAGTGTAGTTTTGAACAATTGGGTCCTTATGACAGATTGTTGTATACTCGCCAAATATAACCTAAATTACCCAATATAGGGTAAGTATAGGGTCGAATCCACAAGGAAGTAGGGTTAAATCAAGAGTTAATTAGCTAACTACAATGAGCTAAATCAAATTTTGGGTTTTTTTTGAAAGTTTAGCAATGATTCTAAAATTTAATTAAACTAGGAAATTTGCAAAGTAAATCAACAAACAATTAAGGGAGATAAGACAAGGGTAAAGGAACTAAGGGATTAGGGGGATTCACCAACACTCAATCCAAGAATCCAATCATCAAAGCCAAGGGGAAACAAATGGGGGATCACAAGGGGAAAATCACGCACATATGAACTCTAATTACTCTCTCGAGCTAATTAGAGGAGCTTGATTTGTCACTCATGACCTATTCTCATGGCATGAGCAACCAATCTAGCCAAATCAAGCACAACATGATTAATCGAGCTTCCCTAAACTAGAAAATGCCTATTTTCATGGAAATCCTAGTCTAGCAATCAAACTTAGTTTATTCCTAGCTTTATCTCTCAATCCTTCACTAGAAATTCCAAATATGCAAGTTAAGTGGTGATCAAGCACCCAATAAACCAAGTAAAACAAGTTTGATCAACAAGTTCAACCCCAAAAGTTAACCCCCTAACTTGATATAAGATTCAAAGAGTAAATGAAAGTTACATCCTTTCCCCTAGTAAGAAACTACTCACACATTATGGAAATAAAACAAAAAAAAAAGCTTGAAATAACTTCATCACCATAACCCCGGAGGAAAAAGAGAAAAAATGCAAATAATCAACTACTAAAGCAAGATCTAAACAAACAAGCATGAAATAAACAAGAATAATGGAAGAAAAGAAGAAAATAAACAAAGATTACCAACTTTAAGCTTTCATAAATGAAGAATGGAGATAAAAAAAGCTTCAAACTTCCACTTTTCTCTCTCCAAGGGTTTTGTTCTAAACTTTAATGCTAAAACAAGATCTAATCTCTTTATAATCTCTAATTAAAAAATGCCTAAGTTAAAATAAGAGGAGTCCCTCTTATATAGTCATAAGAAATAAAACAGAAAATTACAAAACAGCCCCCACATTAAAACAAACAAAGTCGCAAAACCGTTTCCGAAAAAATGACCCGACCCGGGCGAGTGACATAACCCGAGAACTCGGGTGGCCTAACCCGAGCCCTCGGGTCAATAGTCCCGGGCAGGTCAACTGATCAGGAATCCTTGAGGTTCGACCCGGGCGGGTCTGTGAACCCGAGGCCTCGGGTCAGCAGACCCGGGCCCTCGGGTTAACAGACCTGGGCGGGTCCACTGGTAGGGGAGAGCTGCCTGGGCTGACCGGGCGGGTCAAACGACTCGGACCCTCGGGTCAGCGCCTTCCTTTCCTTCTTCTCCTCTTTCGAGTCCTTTGGTGCTCCATTTCTTCGGTGCTTAGTCCTCGGGCTTGTGCATAGATCCTCCAAGCGTGCTCCCAATTCTAAAATAAAAACAAACACCCAAAGAAAGAGTGCAAAGGTGGGAAAATGCACAAAAAGAAAGAAAAGGAATAAACTTAGCCTAAATTAGCCTAAAAACTATCACAAAACTATTAAAACTAAGCATAAACCAATCATATAAACCAATCATCACCTTACCACTCCAACCTAACCCATCCTTGAATTATTTTTCATCACACTAGTGAATGAATGTTTGGTTTTCAATTCTAAGAAAAATTCGACAACATTTCCCTATAGTTCTCCAAGTACACGATGAAGATAGTAGTTAGACTATCAATATATAACCTAGAGCACGCTTGGGAAAATGAACTAGAACTTTTTTAGAATCGAAAAAAAAACATTCATTCACATCCTAAGAGAGATAAGAAACTCAAAGACTGTCCCAAATCAGAGCCTATTCAAGACTTGCTCCTAATGAGTAAGCCTCAAACGGTCATCTAGGACAATGATGCACATTGCAATTAAATAGCAAAATCCTATCCATTCCATAGATTTCCCGCCCCACCCCACCCCACCCCACCCCATTAAGGTATATCAATTGAGAAACTAACGCAACAATCCACAAATTTATAATTTATATATAACAAGATAGTAACTTGATAAAAAATCAATAAATGCATATACCCTCCTAATCACAAACCAAGCCATTCCATAGAATTTCCCTCCCCCAATGTAGGTTTATTCATAATTCAAAATTATAGGGACAAATTAAACAAGTCCAAAAATTGATAGACATCTAGATTATCCGTAATTACACAATTGTCAATTCACGATTAACCATAAATGGGAAAAATAAAAGGGCATGAAAAGAATTATTAAATAAAAAATCAGAAAATTAATAAGAAAAGGTATGTTATATATATATATATATATATATATATATATATATATATATATATATATATATATATATATATATATATATATATATATATATATATATATATATATATATATATATATACCTATGCTCTCAAGGTGCAGCAAAGACAACCATATAAAGGTGAGCTCGAAGTTCCGGCAAACTGACGAACAATAGGCGGAAGATGGTGAGAGAGAGGAGTCCGCGAGAGCGAGAGAGACGTGAGGCACCGGCGACAGTGAGAGAGAAGAGTGCGCGAGAGTCGACGACGAGAGTAACCACAGAATAAGAGAGTGGTGAGTGTGAGTGTGAGAGTGAGGGAATACGAAAAAGGAGAATGAGAGAAAAGTGAGTGCGAGACTGAGAGAATAAGAGGGTTGACGATGAGGTTCGCCATAGAAGTCGACGGCGTTATTAGTACGCTGGAGTTAGGGGAGATTCGCCAGAGAGAGTAAGAGTGAGAGCATGAGAATGAGAGAATGGGACATTAGGGTTTGCGAGAGTAAGAGAAAATCGAAAAATAAGAGGGGTGAAGAGGCTGGGAAACGGGAGTGAACGATTTGCGTCGGATGTGTCCGGTAAACCGACGCAAATGAGCGATCCAAAAAGGATTATTGCCCTCATAATTTTGCGTCTCTTGTATGTATCTAACCAATGCAAATTGTTCTCTCCCCAGTTATTGTAATGATTTGCATCGGATGTAACCATATAACCGACGCTCATTGCTTATAATTTGCGTCGGGTTTGAGCCTAACTGAAGTAAATGATTTACGCCTGAGCAATTCTGTCCGTTTTTAAATAATCCGACGCAAATCAGGGGACACCAACTATCATTTTTCTACTAGTTATGGATTTTTACCCCATAACATCCATAATCTTCTATTGAGATCCCCATATCTCATCATAGAAATAGAATGTAAATAAAATTTAAGCTAAGTGAAACAAACAATTAAATTTAGTATTAAATTTCTAGTTATTTGAACCAAAAGCCAGCTTATCTCTAATAATTAAGGTAATAACTGAAGATTTTGAACCAAAATATATGTAATTGTTTTAGTGATAAAAAAAATTTAAAAGATATTTGTCTGACCATTTATAAATATTTTATGTACATCAATGTATGCGTCATTTATAAAAATAAACGTATGTCGATAACTGATAAGTATTGAGTGGTAGGAGTTTCTTTTTTTCTTTTTTTCTTTTTTTGGAAATATTGAGTCATTGAGTGGTAGGACCGCAATAATTTTTGAAAGAAAGTGATACCATTTATCCCAAACTATGTTTTTTGGAAGAACATTCCAAAAACAATGAATTAAGGTGGTCGTCACTCGTCTCTCGTCAATTCCCCTTCTCAAATGTCGTCCAAGTCTTACAGGCTTGCAGCAATAGCATTTAATTTTGAAAATTCAAACTAAGTACACCATCGGTGTACAAATAAAATCTGGAGATTTTTTTTCCCATGTCCAATACTGTTGTATAGATAAAATTATAAAATAAATTGGTAACATTTTGTGTGAATAAGTTTTTCAGAAAGTGTTTGATACCCTATTTATTATAAGAAATAGCTCACATTTGAGGTTCATGAAAGAAGAAATTAGTTTTTTAAGAATCTATTTGTTAACCTATTTAATTAGTTTTTAGAAAATTAAAAAATTCCGAAGTCAAGGAGAGTAAGGCCCTGTTTTTTTGGACTTATTTTCAATTCATTTCATTTTAGTTTAGTTCAGTTCAGTTAATATCTGCAATTCAGTTTCTCTCAGTTCAGTTCAGTTTTTCTCAGTGCAAAAGAATGGGGTCTAATTTATAATTTTTATTTGTTAGTTTTTTAAAATCAAACGTAATATAGTATTAGTATGACCAACTTAATTACCATACTCGCTGCGAACCAATTTAATCGCAATACTTTTCATGTTCGGTTATCCCAATCTAAATTCAACAATTCTATATAAGACATGGACTCGCTATATTCTTTTATGTGATTTTAATTCCATTCTACCACTATATCCGATTTTTTTTGAAAATGATGAAAATTAATATAATAATACACCCCCACTCACCCGCCATCAATCATAATATCTACATAATTTACCTACACAATCGAGTGCTGGGTAAAGAGGTATATATCATACTCCCTCCGTCCCATAATATAGTGCTTACTTCTCATTTTTCACGGGAATTAAGGTAAATGGAAGGAGTAGTACGATGTTCCAAAAATAATAATTAATGAAGTGCTTTTTTTAGTGCTTTTATCTTGGAACTAGTTATTTATTGTCTTTTTCCTTTAAAAAAAATCAAAAAACAATAAATGTTCCTTGGAATGGTGTAAAAAAAATAAATAGGGGCACATATTTTTAAGGAAATGTAAGGGTATTTTGGAAAGTTTGTATAGAAATTAAGGATATTATAGTCCAAACAAATTGATTAAAGAGAAATAGGCACAACATTTTGGGACACCCAAAAAGGAATGTGAGCACTATATTATGGGACGGAGGGAGTATAACAATGCCGCATTATCTTCTATTAGTCTTCGGCAATGACATGCGTACAGATTTTATCCTTACACGTTAATGTAATTTTACTCTATACAATCCTCCATACACCCCTCAAAAAAAAAAAAAAAATAATCCTCCATACAAGCTCATCTAGAGAAGGCACTACAACAAATTAGTACCTGTACCATGAATTATGCAGCAACAGAATAAATTTTTTTAGTAGTTGGAGTTGGAGTATTTTTTTTTTTTTTGAAAGAGAAATTTCATTAATTGAAGGCCAAACGGCATCTACAATAGGTATTAAAGAAAAACAAGCTACAATCAAATAAGATTAAATCAAATAAGATTAGATCAAATTCGTCTTCGAAGAAACTACAATGAACCAGATCGAGCAATACAGCGCAGCCCCCTTGTATTTGCTGAATCAAGCAGCTATTGTTGAGGAAGTCTATCATTCTGACATAGTTTAGGAAGAGCATTCTTGATCGAGCCATGTTGACCGCATCCGAGATTCCAATACCTTCATGTTGAGTCTCGAACTTCAACCAATGAGAACAATTTCTCATACCTAAAAACAAAAAAACCATACTCACAACTCTCATAGGGGAGAAGAAGATATCCACAACAGAGACTAAAATCCCCATAACAGGGTTTGAAAAAATCTCATAAAGAGAGACAAAATTATTCATCAAAACAAGAAATAAATCAACTAAAAACTGAAAATAAAAGGGAAAAAGGGGCTTACCATGGATGAAATCATCCATGGTAGCCCCTAATTGAGGAAGGAGGGGTAGGGGAGGCTAGGGTTTGAGAGAGAGAAAAAGAGAGAGAGGGGGCGGCTAGGTTTTTATGGTTTCATATAGGAGATTTAGTTTAGTGGTAAGATCATAATATTTGAAGTAAGAGATCAGTTCAAGGATTCTAAACCTTTTAGCAAATATCTTGATCATTTTAAGGGGAATGTCATGTCAGTAAAAAGAATTAAAATAAGTCATTTATTCCCTAATAATATGCATGCAAAGCATTAGAATTTACCAGTTTGTTTCAATTAAAAATCCATATCATCTTAGATGTTCAATAAATAAAAAAAGATATTTCGGGCACCTTGTTTTTGGGGCCTTGTGTTGTCGCCCTCCTACACGGGCTGAGAACAACCTCTGTCACGAGATCAAGACTTCTTATGCTTTTTTTTTTTTTTAAGAAGGGGAAATACCACGTCAGCATATGAGGTGGGTGACACGTGGCGCTGTGCAATACTTACGCCTGCGTTTTAATAATATATATAGATAGATATAAATATAGATGTTAGTGGCACCAATCAGCCTCAATCTTGCTTAAGATTATATTATTGAATGATATAAAGTGAGTAATTAATTAATACTTTGAATTTAGTTAGAAAATAGTTAACTCATCAATAATAAACAGAAAATTATATTTCTTCTTTAAACTTGTAATAATTTTTATATTTCAGGGACTCATTTCTATACTTAGTACATGGCCTTACATATGTTTGGGGTGGTCCTGAATAACAGGGAGATATGATGATTAGGAGTGAAAGTTCAGTGTAGGTTTGAATTTAGGCCTAATTAATACAATCCAATCCAAACAAAAATTTGGATTTTAATTTTCTAATCCAAATCCAATCCAATTCGAATTTCCAGACATTAGATTGGATCCAATCCGAATTATCCAATTCCATTAAACTCTGTTTTTTCATGAAATAAATTTCACGCGAGCATCAAAATAAAGTGTTTGAAACTAGAAGTAATTCATACAATCCCATAAAAATTCATTAATAAACTAATAATAACTAACAATTCATTACAACAAAAGGCTCAACAACAACATAACAACATGTTTAACTAGACATCAGGTTCAAATTTAAAGTAGCAAGTTAGAGTTTCAACTTTTAGGGGAAGGGAATGACTACTGTAGAATTTGGGCTTTTAAAAAAAAAAAAAGAATCAGTTAAGCCCAATCATAAATATACAATATAGGGACTATAAACTATTCGCTTATTTGGATGTTTGGATCCAATCACCTTCCATCCAATCCAATCAGAAAATACGATTTTTCATAAAAACTCAATCCAAATCCAATCAGATCGAATATAGTCGGAGTCCAAACAGAATTACTAATTCGGTTTGGATTGGATTGAATTTCAATTTTTATCCGAATAACTGTCACCCCTAATGATGATCTCAATCCATACAAGCATATTGGGTATTAAATTGGAGGACGAGAAACTTATAGATATGCTATTTCATACCAAGTTACCTCGACCAAACAACATTTTAATTATTAATAGTATCCCATCCATTCCATTCTCAACCAAACAAACTCTTATTTCATGCCCATTGTTTAGGGCAAATTTCGCATGGGGCCTAATTTCCTTGGAGAGGGGGATGACAATTAATTTGCAATACCATACAAAATAAATGGGAGTAATAAAATGTAGAAATAAAGGAATAACACAAAAAAATTTACGTGGAAACCCTCTAGATGGGGAGAAAACCAAGGGGAAAACGATGTTCCACCCATCTACTATAGTAATATCGATTTGTAGTACAAGTACATTGTTTTGCCTGTCTGAAAGAACGAGCAATTTAGGGTTTTTTTAGAGAGAAAGAGAGATAGAGAGTTCATCTTGTTACAAGGCTTACAATATGAGTACTTATAGTAAAAAGAATGATGGTTTGAGCAAAATCTACCAGCTTGCCTTCAACTTATTAGTTCCGACATTTTAGGAATCCTTGATCTTCTCAACAACTTGCTAACTGATCTACCAATTGGCTTGTTGTTTGTGTCTTTCTCCACTTGCCACTATTTTCAGAGTTGCCAAAACAAACTACCACGTTGGCAATCCCTGTTTTCATCTTTAAACCAATAACTTGTCTCCAAGTGGTAGTGCAAAAATATACAATGGTTTTGCTTCCAACGGCTGATTACCACGTGTAGATGGAATTTTATCCCATAATACCCATCATCCCCTATTGAGATCCCCATATCTCATCCTATAGTAATATAGAATTTGAATAAATTTTAAGTTAACCAAACAATTAAATATAGTATTAAATTTTAATTATTTGGATCAAATGTCCGCTTATCTCTTTCTATAATGGAATAACTGAGTTTAGTGTCCCCTTTAGATACCTGAAATTTTGCTATGTAATTAATATTCAAATTCTTAAAAAACAATATATCATTGTTTTAATGATGAAAAAAATATAAAACTATTTTTTTACTAATTATATTTTATGTACATTAACATACGGATCTCGCGCTTGCATATATAACTAGTAATAGCAGACGCAACAATGATATATTTTTAAAGATGACGTGGAAACCCTCTATGGAAGTCCAGCTCTGCGTTAAGTCAACTGCAGCAGCCGCAAGGTCTTCTCCAGTCTAGCGAAATGTTGATAACTGATAAAGTGATAAGTATTGAGTGGAAGGAGTTTCTTTCTTCTCTTTTTGTGTTTTTTTTTTTTTGGAAAAATTGAGCGGTAGGACCGATATAATTTATTATAAGAAAGTGATACCAATTAGCCCAACCATATGGAAGAACAATTCAAACACAACTGTTTCTGTCAAGAAATTAAGGATTGTAATATGTTGTGAGATTTGATGTGGGCCCCGAGAGTGTTCGCCTGAGTTCCGATGTCCGTACACCTGAATCCTGAAAAACGATGTTAGACTACCCCGGGGGTGGTTCCGGGATCGCCCCTCCGACGCTCAAGTCAGTTGGGATAGAGGTAGAGAGATAAAGTCTAGAGAGAGATGCTCTGGTTTGCTAGGTGAGAATTCAATACCTGTTCATTGATGAGGCAGTTGGTATTTATAGTGTTGGGGATTTCCCAAACAAGTAACATTGTTCAGATGGGCCTTTTGGGCATGCTACCCTTTTTTGGCAATGGTTATTCCATCCTTCTTAGAGAACTCCCAAAACACTGGTGATTAGGTCAACTTACAGGTGGGACCCACTGCTGCCACCTGTCCCATGCTCTAGGAGGCTTTTAGGCTCCTTATTGGGCTGCTGATTAATTGAGCCCAAACAATTAGTCCCACGCCATAGATGGGGGATCACGGGAACCTGACTGGTGGGATGCCTGTCTGTGGCGGAATACACAGCCGCCTTATTTCTGATTGGTTGGCGACCGGCTTATTTCCCGCCGGAAGGGGGAATGCCGACCGGGTTCCCCTTCCCCGTTGAAGGAAAAGCGCCGACCCGGTCACCTCCTGGTAAATGGGAAGAGGCCGACCGGGTCACTCCCTGGTGGAGGGAGAGTGCCGACCCGGTCATCTCCTGCCAAATGAAGAGTGGCCGACCGGGTCACTCCCAGGTGAAGGGAGAGTGCCGACCCGGTCATCTCCTGCTAAATGAGGAGTGGCCGACCAGGTCACTCCCTGGTGAAGGGAGAATGCCGACCCGGTCTCCTCTTGCTAAATGAGGAGTGGTCGACCGGGTCACTCCCTAGTGAAGGGAGAGTGCCGACCCGGTCATCCCCTGCTGAATGAGGAGTGGCCGACCGGGTCACTCCCTGGTGAAGGGAGAGTGCCGACCCGGTCTCTTCTTGCTAAATGAAGAATGGCCGACCGGGTCACTCCCTGGTGAAGGGAGAATGCCGACCCGGTCATCTCCTGCCGAATGAGGAGTGGTCGACCGGGTCACTCCCTGGTGAAGGGAGAATGCCGACCCGGTCTCCTCTTGCTAAATGAGGAGTGGCCGACCGGGTCACTCCCTGGTGAAGGGAGAGTGCCGACCCGGTCATCCCCTGCTGAATGAGGAGTGGCCGACCGGGTCACTCCCTGGTGAAGGGAGAGTGCCGACCCGGTCTCCTCTTGTGGGCCAGTGGAGAGGTCCGACCAAGTCACTTTCCGTGGAAGGAAGAATGCCGACCCGGTCCCTTCTTATTTGGAGGAGGAGAGGTCCGACCGGGTCACTCCCTATTGAAGGGAGATTGCCGACCCGGTCCCTTCTTATTGGATGAGGGGCTAGCTGATACTTGGCCATATTTGACCAAGTACAGAAGCGACTCGGCAAAGGAGGGGAGCTCCTGTTGGCCGAATGGGGTGCTGAGCTACTCGGATGAGGGGCTTATGAGCCCCAAGTTTGTCCGAGTGGGTGCTAGCTGATACTTGACCATATTTGACCAAGTATAGAAGCGATTCGGCAAAGGAGGGGAGCTCCTGTTGGCCGAATGGGGTGCTGAGCCACTCGGATGAGGGGCTAATGAGCCCCAAGTTGGTCCGAGTGGGTGCTAGCTGATACATGGCCATATTTGACCAAGTATAGAAGCGATTCGGCAAATGAGGGGAGCTCCTGTTGGCCGAATAGGGTGCTGAGCCACTCGGATGAGGGGCTAATGAGCCCCAAGTTGGTCCGAGTGGGTGCTAGCTGATACTTGGCCATATTTGACCAAGTATAGAAGTGATTCGGCAAAGGAGGGGAGCTCCTGTTGACCGAATAAGGTGCTGAGCCACTCGGATGAGGGGCTAATGAGCCCCAAGTTGGTCCGAGTGGGTGCTAGCTGATACTTGGCCATATTTGATCAAGTATAGAAGCGATTCGGCAAAGGAGGGGAGCTCCTGTTGGCCGAATGGGGAGCTGAGCCACTCGGATGAGGGGCTAATGAGCCCCAAGTTGGTCCGAGTAGGTGCTAGCTGATACTTGGCCATATTTGACCAAGTATAGAAGCGATTCGGCAAAGGAGGGGAGCTCCTGTGGGCCGAATGGGGAGCTGAGCCACTCGGATGAGGGGCTAATGAGCCCCATGTTGGTCCGACAGGGTGTGTCCCCCTTGTCATGCCACATGTCAACTCTTGATACCGGGGATGTTGGGACCCTTGATATAAGCCGAGCTGGAGGGGCGCCTCATGGAGTTCTGACGCTTCAAATTCCTCGGGCTTAGGATGCTTTTCGTAATTTCGCTGGACTCCTTATGGAATGGACTGAAGGGGTCCAATTGGGCCTCTATTGAAAGCCCATTAGAGCGATGCGGGGGGTTTTGCGTTGCACATCCCCCAAGGCACCCCTATATATGTACCAGAGGGGAGAGAATTTCAGGGTTACTTGCTCATTTCCTCATTCTCTCTCTCTCAAAGATCTCCAAATTCTCTCAACTCTTCAAAGCTCTTCCTCCAGCTTCTTCGTCTGACCAGGTACGCTTTTCGTTTTTCTTAAGTTTTCTTTCTTTCTTTTCCTTTGAATAACCTCGGCCGACTCCCTTGTCTATAAATAATGGGAGATTCGTCCGAGTCGTCGACACCTCCGGCCTCACCTCCCTATAAATTATCCGAGGAGGTGAGGGGGATGGGAATAACGCTGGTGTCGGCCATAATAAATTGCCCCGACCCCTCGGATGTGCCCGACGCGGTTGCTCTCCCGAGCCCTTCGTCTTCGGTGGAGGAGGAGGCCGAGGGTATGATTCCCTATCCTTGGGAAGTGTCGCTGGCCTATCCCCCCTCAAGAAGTTACTTAGACAAATATTTGTCTCGTGATGTAGTGCGGGTGGCCATGCCGAGGGGAGCAGGAGAAGTGTCCACTTCGGGCCGAGAATTAGAGTATCCCGACCTGGATCCGAAAGGAGGTCCAGGGACTTTCTTCCCCGAGCCCGGCGTAATTAAATCTTTGACTGAGGACCTTCGAGGGACGGCGACCAGATTCCAGATAAAAGATCCTTACTATCTGGTCCGACCGGAAGCCCATCATGCAGTTCTGTCTCCACCGCCCGGATGCATAGCTGTCTACTACAAATCGATGGAGATGGGGCTTCGGTTCCCATTGACCCCTTTTTCCAAAGAATTGCTGAATGCCTACAACTTGGCAATTTGCCAAGTCTCTCCGAACTCATGGGGGGGATCAATGCCTTCCAGGTCATCTGCAACCTGATAGGTGTCCGACCGACCGTTAAGTTGTGGAGGCACATGTACAGGTTGGTCGAGGTCATGGCTGCGTCGAACGGGCCTGGCAGGTGGACTTTTCAGGTCCGACCGGGACATCGGACCGTCCTCAATCTTCCTAGATCCCAGAAAGGGTTTCGTAGGGAGTTTGCCTTCGTCTATTTCGGCGGGGATTGGGGAATTCCGCTGGTCCCTCCCCCGACCGAGCCCCTCGTTGCTTTGAATTGCCGGGTAGGCGAGCTTGATGATGAGGAAGGAGCTGCGGCCTGCTATATGCAGACCGAGTCGAGGATCGTAAATGGGGGCGAGGTGTTCGTCCCCGGCCAATGGTTGCCCGACTGCCATCTTTTCAGTGATGAGCATTTCCTCTCGGCTATGGGCCTGAGTTCGACCTTCCCGAAGGGTAATTTGCCAAGGGGGTGGCTTAGGGTGGTCAGAGTGATGTTTTTGATCTTTAATTTTGACTAACACTTTTGCATCTTGTTTTGTTTTGCAGAGCCTGCCCGAGCGTATATAGACGAGGTAGATCCGACCATGGCCGACAAACTGAATGTAGCTGCAATGAGGGCTGCTCGGCTGAAGGCTGAGATTACTGCTAAGACCATGAAGGTCCCTGCCCCTCCGAAGGTAAAAATTCCATTCTTTTTTAGCTGAGCGGTATTTCCTGTAGTTAGAGATTTACAGGAGTTCTTTCTTTTTCTCCAGGATCCCGCCAAGCCTAAGTCCAAGAAGAGGAAGGAACGGTCGGCTGACAAGGTTGCTCAGACCGAGAAGGCGCTCGCGAGAGCCAAAGCTGATCGGGAGAAGGCTGATCGGGAGAAAGAAGCCAAAAAGTCGAAGTCCATTGAGGTTATTAGCCCGAGGGGGCTACGCAGCCTGCCGATGGCGGATCTCTCTCTCTTCACTCCTCAGACTTTCGGTCGATTGGGAGTCCTCAGTATACTCCCATGTCTCCTTCCGCCGACCGTGTTGAGGATGAACTGGGCGAGGGGGCGATGCTCGGCGTGCCCTTCACCGAGCTCAGTCGAGCCGAGAAAGATGGTCGCTGGACGAAGGCCATAGAATTGATGTACACTGCCGCCGACCGGGATCATATTCAGGCAACCCATGGTCCGAACGAGACCAATGAGCTTTTCCGCTCCTGGCATGATGTAAGTCCCTTTCTCACTGCCGAGTGTCTTACCCATTACTCATGTGTCCTTTATTTCTTTGTTTTGATTTGTTCGCTCTTCTTTTCCAGTTCTCTGTTCGACTGGCCAATGTGGCCCAGAACCGAGTAAGCCTTACTGAGGAGGTGGCCGATCTCAAGGAGAAGGCCAAGAAACACTTTGACGAGGTCTATCGCGCCAAGGAAGACAAGCGGATAGCCGAGTCGAAGCTCAGTGATGCCGAGGCGGCCATTGAAAGGGACCAGAAAGGCTTCGAGGAGGAACGGGGTAAGTGGGCTAAGGAGAGAGCCGACCTGGTCCTGGCTCGGGATACTGCCCAGACCGAGAAGGCCGATGCCTTGGTCAAGCTGAAGGAGGCCGAGCAAAAGGTGACCGACCTCGAGGCCCAGCTGACTGTGCTGGAGGGCCAAATTAAGACCGAAGCGCAGTGGTTCTCCGACTGGGAGAAATCCGACGCTGCCGAGGTCTATGCCAACGAGGTCGGTAGTGTGGCGCATAAAATGGGGGAGGATGAGGCGCTTGATCGGCTGAAGAAGGTCTTTGCCGAGTCCCACCCTGACTTGGTCTGGGCGGATGTTTGGTCGAGTTATCAAATGTCAATTGATGCCGACAACGCTGCTACCCTGGCTCGGCTGAAAGCTGAGGGGGGTGAAGATGATGAAGACGATGATGAAGAGGGTCAAGTTGACGTCAACGTCCTGGACGGCGATGATGTTGATGACAATGAGGATGATGCCGAGGCGGCCGACAATGCTGGTCGGGGTAAAGAGTTGGTCGGTGACAACTCCAAGCCGAACGCCGAGAGCATGACTGGTCTTCCCCCTCCCCCTAGCTCTTAGAATGTAGCGCTTGTACTTAGCCTTTTTTACGCTTTTGTACTGACTCCCTTTTTGTAATTCGAGACGTCTTCAATAAAACTTGTCATTCCTTCAATTTCTTTGTTGATTGTTTGTTGATTGCAATATTAACCGATTAACTTCATTGACTCCGACTAAGTTGGTCCCTTTCTTGATTCTCGATTGGTTAAGTCTTTCCCGAATACGTGCCGTTTTGGCTGTACACTGAAAACTGGCTATTGGGCCGATTCAGTTGTAGGACTGCCGACTAACTATAATTTCCAGAAAGGATAACAATTTGTTTTTGACTGGTCAAGTCTAATAGGCTGTCAATGATACCCAACATACCGACTGGCAGTTGTTTATATTTCTTCCATGAGGGCCATCTTTAGAAGATTGACTTTGCTACAAAACTGCCGACCGGCTATAATTACAGCTATTACAATATATGCCCCTATTGCAAGTAACAACCTACACAAAGTATCTTTTGAGATTGTCTGCATTCCAGGGTCAGGCCAGGGGAATGCCCTCGGGGGACTCTAGTCGGAATGTGCCGGGCTTGATGATTTCTGTGACTTTGTAAGGGCCATCCCAGTTAGGTCCGAGCTTTCCCTTTAAGTGCGAGAGCCCAGTGGCTTCGACTTTCCGGACAACCCAATCGCCGAGTTGGATTGGTCGGGACTTTACTCTGCGATTGAACATCCGAGTAACCCTTTGTTTGTACCGGATGGATTTTAGCAGTGCATTGCCCCTTGTTTCCGGCAGCAAGTCCAAGTTGACTGGCTTCTCTTCCTCGTTCCTCTCGAATTCGTAGAAAGTCATTCGAGGAGATGGGATGCCAATCTCTACTGGCAAGACCGCCTCGCTTCCGTACACAAGGCTAAATGGCGAATATCCTGTTGCCTCCTTGGTAGTAGTTCTTGCCGACCAGAGGACTCCTGGTAGGTCATCGACCCATGCCCCTTTGGCTGCCTCCAGAGATTTCTTGATTCCTTTGAGGACTATTTTATTAGACGACTCAGCTTGCCCGTTCGTTTGCGGCCTTGAGACTGCGGAGAACTTGGTGCTTATTCCGAACCGAGTACAGTATTCTCGAGTCGGTCCGCTGTTGAATTGTCGTCCATTGTCGGAGATTAGTACTCTGGGAACTCCGAATCTGGTGATGATGTTTCTCCAAATGAACGCTTGAACTTGTTTATCCGTTATGGAGGAGAGTGGTTCGGCTTCCGTCCATTTGGTGAAATAGTCAATGGCGACTATCAGGAACTTTCTCTGACCTGAGGCTGGGGGAAATGGTCCGAGTAGGTCCATACCCCATTTATTAAATGGCAAGACTGCTTGAATTGTTGTCAATGGGGTGGTTGGTGCCCTGGGGATGTCCGAGTGGATCTGACAGGATGGGCATCTCTTTACCAGCTCCTGAGCGTCTGCTTGCAAAGTGGGCCAGTAATATCCGGCTCGGAGAGCTTTTTCCGCTATGGTTCTTCCCCCTTGATGGCTTCCGCAAGCCCCTTGGTGGATTTCCCTGAGGATGTAATTTCCTTCCCCGGGGGTTACGCACTTGAGCAATGGATGAGTGAAGGACTTTTTATAGAGTTGATTCTCGTGCCATAGAAACCATCCGGACTTGTGTTTGACCCGGTCAGCCTCCTTGGGGTCCTCAGGTAGTTTCCCGTCTCTCAAATATCCGACTACCTCATCCATCCATTC
Source organism: Beta corolliflora (assembly GCA_947648045.1). NCBI lineage: Eukaryota > Viridiplantae > Streptophyta > Magnoliopsida > Caryophyllales > Amaranthaceae > Beta > Beta corolliflora. The sequence continues at coordinate 1,259,736 of CANSZD010000186.1, read as the reverse complement.
GGATGTCCGATTCAATACAAGCTGTTCCTTAGCTTTGATGCTGGGCTGCCGGAGGACATCCCACATAATTGTACGAGGGGCCGACCCTTCCGCCGAACTGGCCATTCGGGCTAAAGCATCGGCCTGCTGATTTTCTGATCGGGGTATGTGGGTGATATTGAATTGAGACAGCCGTTTGATGATGCTTTGAGCCTTGGCCAGATACATTCTCATGTTGTCTTCCTTGGCCTCATACTCGCTTGATATCTGCCCCACAATCAGCTGTGAGTCGGATTTAGCATTGATCGTGGTGGCTCCGGCTAGGATGCACAACTCCAGTCCGAGGATTAGGGCCTCGTATTCGGCTTCGTTGTTAGAGCTTAAGAATTCGAATTTGATGGCGTACTCCATTTTTTCCCCGACTGGGGGCTTGATAACCAACCCAGCTCCACACCCTGTTTTGGTGGACGAGCCATCTACTTGTAACTCCCAAGCCTCCTGCTGACTGGCTGGAGGCCTAGACGTATATTCGGTTATGAAATCAGCTAAGGCCTGGGCTTTGATCGCCCTCCTGGGTTCATATTCCAACCCGAAATCTGCTAGCTGATCCGCCCAGTCAGTCATCCGGCTAGAATGATTCCTGCTTTCGATGAGCTTTTTGAGCGGTTGACCTGTGAGAACCTTGATTGGATGGGCCTGAAAATAAGGCTTGAGCTTCCGACTGACCATTACTAAGGCGAAGACCATCTTCTCGACCTCGCTGTATTTGGCCTCAGCCCCTCGGAAGGCGTGGCTTATGAAGTAGACTGGGTGCTGTTTTTCTTCCCTCTCGGCCACCAAAACAGCGCTGAGCGCGTATTCTGACACAGCTAAGTAAACGAACAACGTTTCCCCCGGCAGGGGGGAGCTCAACTTTGGGAGTGTTGATAGATGCGCTTTGAGGGAGGTGAAAGCCTGTTCGGCTTCGTCATCCCAAGTGAACTCTTTTCTTTTTAGAGCTTTGAAGAAGCATAAGCTCTTTTCTGCTGACCGGGATACGAAGCGGCCGAGGGCAGCCAAACAGCCTGTTAGGCGTTGTACCTCTCTCACATTCCGAGGGGACTTCATTTCTACCACTGCCTTTACTTTGTCAGGGTTGGCTTCGATTCCCCTCTCATCAACCAGGAACCCGAGGCACTTTCCTCCCTTCACCCCGAATACGCATTTTTTCGGGTTCAGCATCATGCGGTATTTCCTCAAGGTACTGAGAGTCTCTTTTAGATCAGAGGGGTGATCACCCTGAGCTTTGCTTTTGACATTCATGTCGTCAACGTATACTTCGATATTCCGACCCAGTTGATCGCTGAATATCTTGTTGACCGTGCGCTGATACGTAGCCCCTGCATTCTTGAGCCCGAAGGGCATCATTTTGTAGCAATACACCCCTTGATTGGTGACAAAGGCGGTATGAACTCGATCATGCTCTGCCATCGGGATTTGGTGATACCCCGCGTTTGCGTCCATGAAGCTTAGGAGAGCGTGACCTGCCGTCGAGTCGACCAGCCTATCGATTTTGGGCAGAGGGTGGTTATCTTTTGGACAGGCCTTGTTCGGGTCCAGCAAATCCACGCACATTCTCCATGCCCCACTCGACTTTTTGACTAGGACTACGTTGGCCAACCATTCCGAGTATTGGCATTCTTCAATGAACCCCGCTTCGAGCAATTTCTTGACTTCGGCGGCTGCCGCAGTGTTCCTCTCGGGTCCTTGATGCCTCAGCTTTTGTTTGACAGGCTTGAATCCCTCTTTGATGTTTAGCTCGTGGCACATCACTTTAGGGTCGAGCCCGGGCATTTCGGTGGCTTCGTAGGCGAAGACGTCTCTGTATTCTGTTAATACTTGGACGATCTCCTTTCTCGTTTGAGGATCCATGGCCTTGCCTACTCTCAAAGTCCGACCGTGCTTCTCGTCGATGATGACTTCTTCGTCGTCCTCGACTGGCTGAGGGCGCTCATATTGCTTGGGGTTCTCGGTAAGGTAAACCCCGAGCCCACTTGAGGGCTGATCGTCTTCCCGTTTTCTTTTCTTCGAGTCTTACGGGGACGTCGTCCTTGTTTTTCGTGCTATTCACATAACATTCCCTCGGTTTCTTGATCCCCCTGGATTTTTCCTACTTTACCCTCGTCGGTTTCAAACTGCATGAGGAGCTGGTAAATTGAAATTGCTGCCTTGACCTTGTTCAGAGTTGGTCTTCCCATTATGATGTTGTATGGCAGAGGGATGTCCACCACTAGGAAGTCAATCGGTAGGCTTCTTCCTTTGCCCTTCTCTCCCATCCGAGCAGGCAATTTTATGGATCCGACAGGATGTACCGAATTTCCCCCGAAGCCTATGAGTGGCTGATTGAGCGGGGTTACATCCTTCTCATTGTACTTCAGTTTCCCGAGGCACTCCCGGTGTGATTATATCTGCCGAAGATCCACTATCCACCAACACCCGTTTGACTCTGGCATTAGCCACTTTGAGTTCGATGACCAAGGGGTCGTCGTGGGGCGTGTGCAGGGGCCGACTGGACTCGCCGAATGTCATGACGGGACAGTCGGGTCGGGGGTGATGGACGTCGAGCACCTGGTGCTTTAGACTCTGGAGGTGGGCTTTGCGTGAGCGGCCGGTTAGGCCACCCGACGCGAAGCCACCTGCTATGACCCCGATGAAACCCTCTGTATCGCCGCTGTTGGATTGACCAACCTTTTGCTTGCCCTTTTCCTCCCTAGAGTGCTTGAGGTACCGGTTCAGCTTCCCCTGGTCAGCTAGGTTGTCCAGGGATTTCTTAAGTTCCCTGCAATCCTTGGTGGTGTGACCGCATTCTTTGTGGAACTCGCACCATTGGCTTTTGTCTCGCCGAGCGACCGACGTTCTGATGGGGGTGGGCGGGGCATCATGGATTTATCCTTGATGTCTAAGTAGATCTCTCTTCTGTTCTTGTTGAATCGGGGGTCGATGCCATGGTCGTTAAACCTATCTGACCGACCACCTGTTTTCTGCTGCTTCGACTGGTCCTTATGATTTCCTTCTTCTTTCCTCTTCTTGCTCCCATCGTCTGAGTGACGACATATGTCTGTCGCTTGGATGAATCTTTGAGCCCGAGTCATTGCTTCGGAGAAGGTTTTCACTTCGCTCTCAGCCAAGGACCATCTGAGCCGACCGGGCTGAAGGCCAGACATTAGGGCGGCGAACGCCACTGCATCTTGCAGATCGGAGATTTTTAATGACTCCTCATTGAACCTTTTGATGTAGTCGGCCAGACTTTCGTTTTTCTCCTGCCTGACTCCCATCAAATGGAGACTTGTTTTCTTTTGTCTTTTTCCGGCGATAAACTGGTGAAGGAATAGGTCCTCGAGTACCGAGAAATCTGTTACGATCCCTGCGGGAAGCTCTTGGAACCAGTTTAGGGCCAGTCCTTTCAGAGTCGTGGGAAAGAAACGGCACCAAGTGGCCTCGCAGCCAGTTTGAACGCTCATTTGCGCTTTGTATGTGGCATGTGGTCGTCCGGGTCGGTTAGGCCCGTGAATGGTTCGATCGTAGGCGTTTTGATTTTTCCAGGGCTGGGCGCCTCCAGTATGTCCTGGCTGAATGGGACCATAAACTTGAGCGCCCCGCTGTTGATCCGAATGGGCTTTGATTGGGCTGAGTCGCCGCGCCCTTCCCGCTGAGCGGCTTTTTTATTGAGAATGTGCCGAGCGTCTAGGCCCTTGCTGAGCCGCTTCTCGTTTAGGAAATACCGAGCGTCATGGGTTTTCTTCCCGACGTTACCCCTGGACGATTTGGACACGTGCGTCTCCTCACCCCGCAGAGTGGATCTCCCTTTAGACTCGTGCCGCTCTTCCTCCCCCTGTCTGGATCGTTGCCGATCGTGCTGACTATGCTCCCTCGGGCCCGACCGCTGCCGGCTAGGCTGGCATTGGTTCTCTGCCCTAAGGGAAGGGACCAGGGTCTGGTCTTTAGGGGGTTGAAGAAAGCGTCCCTGTTGTAGGTTGGCTAACATATCCCTCAGACTTTCTTTGCAAGGTCATTGGAGCCGAGCGGCTATCAAATTTATGTCCGTCGTGGATATGGGATGGGGGTCGGCGTGTTGTAGGCTGCTTGTGAGGGGTCCCGTCTATTTTCGATTGATTGCTCCTCTTCATGGTCGAGGGTTTGAACGGTCGGCGTCCTGGGCCGTTCAGACCTCCTCTGGTGAGATGGTGAAGGATCCCTTTCGGACCTCGAGCCCGGGCCGAGGGCCGTCCGGTGCGAGTGCTCTTTGGCCGGGGCCATTGTGAAGTGGTTCTTACTGAGTGGTGGCGAAGCGACTTTGATTGTAACTTCCCCACAGACGGCGCCAAACTGTTTCTGTCAAGAAATTAAGGATTGTAATATGTTGTGAGATTTGATGTGGGCCCCGAGAGTGTTCGCCTGAGTTCCGATGTCCGTACACCTGAATCCTGAAAAACGATGTTAGACTACCCCGGGGGTGGTTCCGGGATCGCCCCTCCGACGCTCAAGTCAGTTGGGATAGAGGTAGAGAGATAAAGTCTAGAGAGAGATGCTCTGGTTTGCTAGGTGAGAATTCAATACCTGTTCATTGATGAGGCAGTTGGTATTTATAGTGTTGGGGATTTCCCAAACAAGTAACATTGTTCAGATGGGCCTTTTGGGCATGCTACCCTTTTTAGGCAATGGTTATTCCATCCTTCTTAGAGATCTCCAAAAACACTGGTGATTAGGTCAACTTACAGGTGGGACCCACTGCTGTCACCTGTCCCATGCTCTAGGAGGTTTTTAGGCTCTTTATTGGGCTGCTGATTAATTGAGCCCAAACAACAACGAATTAAGGTAGTCGTCTCTCGTCAAATTCCCATCTCAAATGTCGTCATGCATGCTTGCGGCAATATCATTTAATTTTAAAACATTTAACTAAGGCTATGTTCTTTTGAATTGAATTAATGACACTTTTTTATTGAGAATGTGCCGAGCGTCTAGGCCCTTGCTGAGCCGCTTCTCGTTTAGGAAATACCGAGCGTCATGGGTTTTCTTCCCGACGTTACCCCTGGACGATTTGGACACGTGCGTCTCCTCACCCCGCAGAGTGGATCTCCCTTTAGACTCGTGCCGCTCTTCCTCCCCCTGTCTGGATCGTTGCCGATCGTGCTGACTATGCTCCCTCGGGCCCGACCGCCGGCCGCCAGGGCCGGGCATTGGTTCTCTGCCCTAAGGGAAGGGACCAGGGTCTGGTCTTTAGGGGGTTGAAGAAAGCGTCCCTGTTGTAGGTTGGCTAACATATCCCTCAGACTTTGCTGCAAGGTCTGTTGGAGCTGAGCGGCTATCAAATTTATGTCCGTCGTGGATATGGGATGGGGGTCAGCGTGTTGTAGCTGCTGTGAGGGGTCCTGTCTATTTTCGATTGACTGCTCCTCTTCATGGTCGAGGGTTTGAACGGTCGGCGTCCTGGGCCGTTCAGACCTCCTCTGGTGAGATGGTGAAGGATCCCTTTCGGACCTCTGAGCCTGGGCCGAGGGCTGTCTGGTGCGAGTGCTCTTGGCTGGGGCCATTGTGAAGTGGTTCTTACTGAGTGGTGGCGAAGCGACTTTGATTGTAACTTCCCCACAGACGGCGCCAAACTGTTTCTGTCAAGAAATTAAGGATTGTAATATGTTGTGAGATTTGATGTGGGCCCCGAGAGTGTTCGCCTGAGTTCCGATGTCCGTACACCTGAATCCTGAAAAACGATGTTAGACTACCCCGGGGGTGGTTCCGGGATCGCCCCTCCGACGCTCAAGTCAGTTGGGATAGAGGTAGAGAGATAAAGTCTAGAGAGAGATGCTCTGGTTTGCTAGGTGAGAATTCAATACCTGTTCATTGATGAGGCAGTTGGTATTTATAGTGTTGGGGATTTCCCAAACAAGTAACATTGTTCAGATGGGCCTTTTGGGCATGCTACCCTTTTTAGGCAATGGTTATTCCATCCTTCTTAGAGATCTCCAAAAACACTGGTGATTAGGTCAACTTACAGGTGGGACCCACTGCTGTCACCTGTCCCATGCTCTAGGAGGTTTTTAGGCTCTTTATTGGGCTGCTGATTAATTGAGCCCAAACAACAACGAATTAAGGTAGTCGTCTCTCGTCAAATTCCCATCTCAAATGTCGTCATGCATGCTTGCGGCAATATCATTTAATTTTAAAACATTTAACTAAGGCTATGTTCTTTTGAATTGAATTAATGAAAATTCGATTAAGTTTAGACAAGTTCAGTTCAGTTTAGTTCAGACAAATTCAGTTCATTTAGTTCAGTTCAGACAAATTCAGTTCGATTTAGTTTATTTTAGTTCGATTCAGTTCAGTTTATTTTAGTTCCATTCAGTCTAACAAAACAGAGCTTAAGTATACCATCTGCGTACAAATAAAATCTGGAGTTTTTCTTCCCATGTCCAATACTATTGTATGAATTAAATTATAAGATAAATTGGTAACAATTTGTGAATAAGTTTGTAAGAAATTGTTTGTTACCCTATTAGTTTTAAGAAAATAGCTGACATTTGAGGTTCATGAAAGAAGAAATTAGCTTTTTAAGAATCTGTTTGTTAACCTAGTTAATTGGTTTTCGGCTTTTTCCGAAATAAAAAATTCAGAAGCCAAGTAAATTAAAGTAATTTATGAATTTCATTAATCAGATGTGATTAGTACTAGTATGACCAACTTACTCCTGCAAACCAATTTAATAGCAATATTTTTCATGTTCTATCATCCTAATCTAATTTCAAGAGTTCTATATTAAATAGGGACTCACTATTTTCTTTTATGTGATTTTCCATTCTACCACTACATCGGAAATTTTTTGAAAATGAAGAAAATTAATAGAATAATACACCCACGCACTCACCCGTAAGACTTACATAATTTACCTACACAGTTGAGTGCTGAGCAAAGAGGTATATATCATATAACAATACCCCATTATCTTCTATCTACTCAATCTTTACAATAAGAAAGTACACACAACATGCCCCACGGCCACTTTATTAGTCTCCTAAAAATTGTGTGCATAAGGGAGTGATATAATTAAATTATGGGAGTTGGGATAGAGGGAGTATGTTTTGTGAAATCTCAAAATCCAAAACTTAAAAAGTGGCCATGATGTCTAACAGGCTCTAAACATTTTAATTGGCTGCTAATGACTTACTTTATATGTTGTACCACACTGATTTACAACTCTGCGGTTGTACAAATAGTGTATACTTCAATTTTAAAGTGTAGATAGAGCTAATTTTGTGTCAGCCAATTTAATCAAATAATTTTGATCAGACTACTTAACTTTTTTAACTTAACTTGTTTTGATGATGGAGCTAATAGAATGAAGTTAATGGTAGTTGTGTTAATAGTGGACGAGAGAGAATGAAGTTAATGGTGGTAGTGTTGATGGTGGAGGAAAGGTGGGGGAAAGTTTTTAAAAAATAAAGATAATTAGGGTTAATTAGGTTAATTAGTTAGGGTCAATTATGGGGTTTAAGAGATAATTAAAAGAATTACCCTTACCGACTAACGAAGTTGACTTTCGTTAATCATTAAGGGCATTATGTACATTTTTTCATAATTCGGAGGTATTTGGTGAATTTTTGAAACGATGAGGTATTTGGTGAATAAACTAATTTGTCAAGGGTATTTAATGAATATATCACTTAAAATTTGATCACCCAAAACAAAAACATAGGTCACATTTGAGATCGTCTTACCATGATTTATGGTAAGACGTGGATTTTTTGCTGTTATAAAGGGGTTACTTATGGTACAAGCGACTCCTTTAAGACACGGGAAAACCCATACATTTTTTTTGGGCAATTAGACCCATACATTATCTAAAATTAACTCATTTAACTTGTTAGGCGACCCTTTTAGAGAATAAAGTGAGGTGAACTTACACTAATTTTATGGTAAGTTGGTCTATTACAAGACTATCTAGTTCTTATATTGTATTTCTTATTAGTTTTTCTTTAATTAATCGATACTTTCAAACCGTCTTTGAACCGTCTTTCCTATATATGAGTCGTACTCTCGTCATCCACATTTTAGACCACATTATACACCAGCATCATTCAACACCTAAACTGCATACACTTTTCACATCTTCATCATACTCAAAATGCCAATTATCCCTATGGATTTAACATGTCGCATGAATCCTTGCACGCTTCTAAGAATTATAGTAATACTTTGGGTGCTAATAACACCGTTCATCTTAGGAGATGACGTGGTATCACAGCAAATCCTCCGACCCAACTGTTCAGAAAAGTGTGGAAACATTAGCAGTCCATATCCATTTGGGCCCTGTTCTTTTGGGACTTATTTTCAGCAAAAATAAGTAAAAATAAGTTCAATTCAGCAAAAATAAGTTCAGTTCAGCAAAAATAAGTAAAAATAAGTTCAGTTCAGCAAAAATAAGTAAAAATAAGTTCAGTTCAGCAAAAATAAGTTCAGTTCAGCCAAAATAAGTTCAGTTCAGCGAAAATAAGTTCAGTTCAGCCAAAATAAGTTCAGTTCAGCAAAAATAAGTTTAGTCTTGTCTAATATTGTAATTATTATTTTTGTTTTCAATATTACTATTACTATTGTTATTATTATTATTAATATTATAATTGAAATAACGATGAAATTGTATTTTTTATTTTTTATTTTTTTATTTATTATTTATTATTTAGTATTTATTATTTATTAATTATTATTATTATTATTTATTATTATTAATTATTATTATTTATTATTTATTATTTATTATTTATTATTTATTATTTATTATTTATTATTATTATTCTAATTATTTATTAATATTATTATTATTATTATTATTGTAATTATTTATTATTATTATAATTTATTATTTATTATTATTATTATTATTATTATTTAATTATTTTATTATTTATTATTTATCATTTATTATTATTATTTATTATTATTATTATTATTATTATTTATTTTTATTATCTATTATTTATTTATTTATTATTATTATTATTATTATTATTATTATTATTTATTATTTAATATTTATTATTATTATTATTTATTATTTATTATTTATTATTTATTATTTATTATTTATTATTTATTATTTATTATTTATTATTTATTATTTATTATTTATTATTTATTATTTATTATTTATTATTTATTATTTATTATTTATTATTTATTATTTATTATTTATTATTTATTATTTATTATATATTATTATTTATTTATTATTTATTATTATTTATTATTTATTATATATATTTATTATTTATTATTTATTATTTATTATTTATTATTTATTATTTTTTATTTTTATTTTTTATTTATTATTTTTTATTTATTATTTATTATTTATTATTTATTATTTATTATTATTATTTTTTATTATTATTTATATTTATTATTATTATTTTTTATTTTTTATTCTTTATTTTTTTTTTTTTTTATTTTTATTATTTTTTATTTTTATTATTTATTATTTATGATTTATTATTATTAATATTATTTTTTATGATTTATGATTTATTATTTATTATTATTAGTATTATTTATTATTTATTATTATTATTATTATTATTTATTATTTATTATTATTTATTATTTATTACTATTATTTATTATTATTTTTTATTATTATTATTATTTATTATTATTTATTATTTATTATTATTAATATTATTTATTATTACTATTATTTATTATTTGTTATTTATAATTATTATTATTTATTATTTTTATTATTATTTATTATTATAAAATAATAAAATAATAATAATAAGTATTGATAATATTATTTTAATATTTATTGATTATTATAATAATAAGTATTGATAATATTTTGTTAATACAGTTTAGTTCAACAAAAATAAGTTCAGTTCAGCAAAAATAAGTTCAGTTCAGCCAAAATAAAATAAGTTCAGTTCAGTTCAGCCAAAATAAGTTCAAAAGAACAGGGCCTTGGTATTCGAGATGGGTGTTACTATATCGATAATTTCAATTACAAGTACAAAATCTTTTGTAATTACAGTTATAATCCTCCAAAAGCAACATTGGGTTCAAATATTATTGAGGTGTTAAATATTAAACTAGATGGCGAACTATGCATTAACAGTTATATTTCTTATGATTGTTACAATCAATCACGCGAGCTCCCTGACGGCAGATACGAGCAGTGTGTTGGGTCATGATTCCCTTCCTATGTGGAAAAACTCATTGTTTTTGGGTTATTTAGCCCAAAGTTATCAAGCTTCTAGAATTTGACTTTTGGGGCACAACTCACATGGGTGTGAGGTAGCCAAAAAGTCTTTAACTTGCTTCACAAAGTTGAGCAGCATTCAACTTCATGTCAGTAAGTGTGAGAAGCTCACGCAAAAAAATACTGAGAGAAGAAAAGTGAGAAAAACAGAAGAAAAGAGTGTAGCCCCCTTCTCGGTTTTCTGGGCACAGTTTTACAAAACACCTCCGATCGAAGGTCGTTCGTGGTCCGATTTGGCTGAAATTTTGATAGCTTATCCGGGACATCTTAGGCTATATTCTGGGCGGTGGGATTGTCTTTTGGTGCTCTGGTTCGTAAGATATTTCTGCTGCATTGAACTCTGTTTTTCTGGTGATATTTCTCAATCTTCCTCTTTTGTAAGTTGCTAATTATGATGTCTATTGTTGGGTAATTTGTGTACCCATTTGAGGACTTGGAATTGGGTTTGTGTAACATTCCTTTTATCATAATAAGAGCAATTGGATGGACCGTGGTTTTTACTCTTCTCATTGAAAGGGTTTTCCACGTAAAAATTCGTGTGTCTTTGCTTGATTGTTGTTATTGTTGAATTGCTTAACTTGCTGTGGTTGTTGGTTGATATTATTGGAGAATTCTGACTTTGGGAGATAGATCATGTTTATGGTGATTTTGGTGTGACTTTAAACAAACTAGAAGTAGGAACTTGCTAGTTGTGTTTGTTCTTGTCACTTGAGTAATTCCGCAAGGAGGTGTATTTTCCTCAACATTCTGGTATCAGAGCCACGGTATATTGTTTGTTGATTTCTCCATGGATTCTAGTAATATCAACAGTAGTAGAATGGTTAGTTTGAATGGTACTAACTATCATCTTTGGAAACGAAAGATGAAAGATTTGTTGTATGTCAAAAGTTGGCATTTACCTGTGTTTAGTATTGAGAAGCCAGAAGGTAAAACTGATGAGCAATGGCAATTTGAGCATGAATAAGTTTGTGGGTTTATTCGTCAATGGATTGATGATAATGTTCTTAACCACATTAATGATGAAGTTCATGCAAGGTCTCTTTGGCAAAAACTTGATTCGCTTTATGCTAGCAAGTCGGGCAATAATAAATTGTACTTGATTAAGCAATTGATGGGATTGAAGTATAAAGAAAGCAAGGCTTTGTCTGATCACTTGAATGATTTTCATGGCATTATCCAGCAATTGTCTGCCATGGATATAAAGTTTGATGATGAGATTCATGGTCTTTTATTGCTTGGTACTCTTCCTGATTCATGGGACACTTTTAGAATGACACTTTGTAACTCGGAACCAAATGGCAAAGTCACCTTGGATTTTGCTAAGGTTGGTATCTTGAATCAGGAGATGAGAAAGAAATCTCATGGCGTGTCATCTTCACCCGAAGAAGCATATGTTGCTGATAACAGAGGGACAGGCAAGAGCAGGGCTCCTAGTGGCAGAGATAAAGGTAGGAGCAAGTCTCGTGGGAGATATAAGAATTTAAAGTGCCATTATTGTGATAAAACGGGTCATATACAGAAGTACTGCTACAAGATGAAAAGAGATAACAAGGGTGGCAATGGCAAACAAGATAAGAAGCAAGATCAGAAAGATCAAGATAATGATGATCGAGCTGCAACTGCAACAGTTGAAGATCTTATCATTGTGCATGATGAGAGTTTGGTGAACCTAGCTAACTATGAGACAAGTTGGGTGATTGATAGTGGAGCCTCACTTCATGTGACATCAAGGAAGGAATTCTTCACGTCTTATACACCAGGTGACTATGGGGTGTTGAAGATGGGTAATGATGGTTTGGATCAAGTTGTAGGTGTTGGAGATGTTTGCTTGGTGACTGGCATTGGATCAAAGTTAGTACTCAAGAATGTTCGACATGTCCCCGATATTCGATTGAACTTGATCTCCACCGGCAAGCTTGATGATGAAGGCTTTTGTAGTACCTTTTATGGTGGTCAGTGGAAACTCACTAAAGGTAGTTTGGTGCTAGCTCGTGGGAAGAAGCACACAAGCCTATATTTGTTGCATGCCACAATTTCCACAGATAGTGTAAAAGTAGCAGATGATGATCCAGCAAGGCTATGGCATATAAGACTTGGGCATATGAGTGAAAAAGGGCTAAGTTGTCTGATCAAGAAGAATGCACTACCTGATTTGAAGAGTGCAAAACTTGACAAGTGCTCACATTGTTTCGCTGGAAAATAAAACAGAGTCTCATTTAAGAGACACCCTCCATCGAGGAAATCAGGTTTGCTTGACCTTGTTCATTCTGATGTTTGTGGTCCTTTGAAAGTTAAAACTTTTAGTGGTGCACTTTACTTTGTAACCTTTATTGATGATTGTTCAAGAAAGTTGTGGGTGTATGCTTTGAAAACTAAAGATCAGGTACTTGATGTGTTCAAGCAATTTCAAGCTTTGGTTGAAAGGCAAACCGGTAAGAAGCTAAAGTGTCTCCGTTCTGATAATGGTGGTGAGTACATTGGACCTTTGGATGACTACTGCAAGTCATTGGGTATTAGACATCAGAGAACTCCGAAGAAAACTCCACAGTTGAATGGCGTGGCCGAGAGAATGAACAGAACTTTTTTAGAGAGAATGAGGTGCATGCTTTCTAAGGCAAAGTTACCAAGACACTTTTGGGGTGAAGCTTTATTCACTGTTGTTCATGTGATTAATATGTCTCCTTGTGTTTCTTTGAATGGTGATGTTCCAGATAAGGTTTGGTTCAACAAGGAGGTTTCTTACAATCACTTGCGTGTCTTTGGCTGTAAGGCATATGTGCATGTTCCGAATGATGAAAGATCAAAGTTGGATTCTAAGACTCGCCAATGCATTTTTGTGGGTTATGGTCAAGACCAGTTTGGCTACAGGTTTTATGATCCTGTAGAGAAGAAATTGATTCGTAGCAGGGATGTAGTGTTTGTTGAAGATCAGACTATTGAAGATATTCAGAAGGCACAAGAGACTACATCTCATAATGGCTATGATCTGGTTGATTTGGATATACCTCCTTTGAAATCTGCACTTGCACCGGCTGAGGAAGTGCAAGGTAATGGCAATGATGGAAATGTTCCCGAGGTAGATGATCCTATTGATGATGATGTTGATGATGATGCTATTGAGATAGATCATCATGGCTCTCCTGAAGTTCAACCAGTTCCTGTAAGACGGTCTATCAGAGACTGGAACCCTTCTATGAGGTACCCTTCTTCTGATTATGTTCTCCTAACTGACGGGGGAGAACCTGAGTCCTTTGAGGAAGCTATGGATAGTGATGACAAGCAGTGTTGGATGGATGCAATGGAAGATGAAATGAAATCATTGCATGATAATCACACTTTTGATCTTGTGAAGCTACCAAAAGGAAAGAAAGCTTTGAGGAATCGGTGGGTATACAAGCAAAAACAAGATGAGAATGCAAAGAAACCACGATACAAAGCTAGACTTGTTGTTAAGGGTTGCAATCAGAGGAAAAGAGTAGACTTTGAAGAGATTTTTGCACCAGTTGTCAAGATGTCATCTATTAGAGTTGTTTTGGGTCTTGCTGCTAGCCTTGATTTGGAGATTGAGCAGCTAGATGTGAAGACCGCCTTCCTTCACGGTGACCTTGAAGAAGACATCTACATGGAACAACCAGAGGGCTTTAATGTCAAGGGAAAAGAAGATCATATGTGCAAATTGAAGAAGAGCTTGTATGACCTAAAACAAGCTCCGAGACAATGGTATCGCAAGTTTGACTCCTTTATGGGGGAGCAAGGCTACAAGAAGACTTCTTGCGATCATTGTGTTTTCTTGAAAAGGTTTTCAGACAATGACTTTATCATTTTGCTTCTTTATGTCGATGACATGCTGATTGTAAGGCAAAATGTGGCTAGAATTGTCAGCTTGAAGCAACAGTTGAGTAAGACTTTCTCTATGAAAGAACTCGGGCCTGCAAAACACATTTTAGGCATGCGGATCATCCGTGATCGAAAGGCTCGAAGGTTATGGTTGTCACAAGAAGCATATGTTGAAAAGGTGCTTCAAAGGTTCAACTTGGAGAAAGCAAAACCAGTGAGTACTCCTCTTGCTTTGCATTTTAAATTGAGTGCCCAACAGAGTCCTTCTACTACTGAAGAGAAGGAAAGTATGCATCATATCCCTTATGCTTCGGCAGTGGGCAGCTTGATGTATGCAATGGTTTGCACGAGGCCTGATATAGCACATGCAGTTGGTTTGGTTAGTAGATTTCTCTCTAATCCGGGAAAAGAGCATTGGAATGCAGTTAAATGGATTATGAGATACCTACGAGGCACTGCAGATATGAAGCTTTGTTTTGGAAGTGACAAGGCTATTCTTGTTGGCTATTCAGATTCTGATATGGCGGGTGATATTGACTCCAGGAAGTCTACTTCGGGTTATATGATCACTTTTGCAGGGGGAGCAGTTTCTAGGCAATCTAGGTTGCAGAATTGTGTGGCGTTGTCTACTACTGAGTCGGAGTTTATTGCAGCGACAGAGGCATGTAAGGAATTGCTTTGGATGAAGAGATTTGTCTGCCAACTTGGATTTACACAAAAGAGGTATGTGTTGTATTGTGACAGTCAAAGTGCAATTCATCTTGCTAAGAATTCCACTTTTCATGCTAAGTCGAAACATATTGATGTGAGGTATCATTGGATACGTGATGTTCTTGATGCTAAGTTCCTTGAGCTTGAGAAGATTCACACCGATGACAATGGTTCTGACATGATGACTAAAGCATTGCCAAGAGGCAAGTTTGAGACTTGTCGTTTGATTGCCGGAATGGCAACCACCTCCACATAGTCGGGAGGGGGAGATTTGTTGGGTCATGAGTCCCTTCCTATGTGGAAAAACTCATTGTTTTTGGGTTATTTAGCCCAAAGTTATCAAGCTTCTAGAATTTGACTTTTGGGGCACAACTCACATGGGTGTGAGGTAGCCACAAAGTCTTTAGCTTGCTTCACAAAGTTGAGCAGCATTCAACTTCATGTCAGTAAGTGTGAGAAGTTCACGCAAACAAATACTGAGAGAAGAAAAGTGAGAAAAACAGAAGAAAAGAGTGTAGCCCCCTTCTCGGTCTTCTGGGCACAGTTTTACAAAACACCTCCGATCGAAGGTCGTTCGTGGTCCGATTTGGCTCAAATTTTGATAGCTTATCCGGGACATCTTAGGCTATATTCTGGGCGGTGGGATTGTCTTTTGGTGCTCTGGTTCGTAAGATATTTCTGCTGCATTGAACTCTGTTTTTCTGGTGATATTTCTCAATCTTCCTCTTTTGTAAGTTGCTAATTATGATGTCTATTGTTGGGTAATTTGTGTACCCATTTGAGGACTTGGAATTGGGTTTGTGTAACATTCCTTTTATCATAATAAGAGCAATTGGATGGACTCCTAATCGTCCCGTGGTTTTTACTCTTCTCATTGAAAGGGTTTTCCACGTAAAAATTCGTGTCTCTTTGCTTGATTGTTGTTATTGTTGAATTGCTTATCTTGCTGTGGTTGTTGGTTGATATTATTGGAGAATTATGACTTTGGGAGATAGATCATGTTTATGGTGATTTTGGTGTGACTTTAAACAAACTAGAAGTAGGAACTTGCTAGTTGTGTTTGTCCTTGTCACTTGAGTAATTCCGCAAGGAGGTGTATTTTCCTCAACACAGTGGATAAACCTTGTGAGGTTTACTATTTCTAGCACGAAAAACGTATTAGTTTCCATCGGCTGCGATACCTATGTCTGGTTTACCGGGTTTTGACATGGAAGACCTTATAACACAGGCTGCATGACTCAATGCGCCAACCTAACCGATGTTGCTGATGGTGCCTGCAATGGGATTGGTTGCTGCCAAATCGCGCTTCCTGAAGGAGTTTCGAACATTACAACAACTGTTCGAAGTTTTTCGAATCACACTCTGGTGCCTTTTAATCCTTGTACTTCGGTGTTTCCTGTTGAGATAGAAAGATTCAATTTTTATCAAAGGAATTTGACTCAGGAATTAAACTATTACCTGAGTAATGAGATAAAGCTGCCAATAATATTCAACTGGACAGTTGGAAGAAACAGTTGTTCAGTTGCTAAAGCAGACAGGGATTACATGTGTACGGAAAACACTGACTGTTATGAGTCAGAGCATGAAGTTGGATATCGTTGCAAGTGCAAAGATGGTTATTCCGGAAATCCTTACCTTTCTCAAGGTTGCACAGGTAATATTCTGATTTATTTTCTTTGTTAATCAATCTACTGTGTAACTCAATGTCATATGAAAAAGTTAGGATTATTTCCGGTTCTTTAAGTTTCGAGTGTTTTGTCGTCAGATTCCAAATTCCTTGAAAATACCCTCCTATGTCTCCCCATCATTCACATCTTATAATTATAGATAATTCAGGATAAACGAGATCCAGACGAGTTTCTAAAATGGAGAAGAGTTTTAGCAGCCTTGCTAGTTGTTGTTCACTCAATTGAGTCAGAAAATAACTTAATTATAAAGTCGCCCCTCCGAAAGTAAATTACAGACTAATTTCTAATTACAATTACTCAATTGGAAGTTAATTTAAATTTACAAATTTTGGTTGTTGGATAAAAGTTAATTTATTGTAGATTATTGTAAGTCCTCTATTCTTAAACGTATTGTCGATGTCAGCGATTGCATAGGTAAAGATATTGAACCTTAAAATTAAAACGCCAATTTTAATTTCAACTTTGTTTGATGGAGTAATTCATACCTACCCAAATTTTCAAGAATAACACTTATAATGCCCAGATTTAAGCAACTAATAGTTTGTTTCGGTAAGGGAATTTAGAGGGAAAAAGAGAGAAAGTAGATGCATTCATTTTCTTTCCCCTTCGCTCCCCCCAACTTCCCTGTCTCTCCTTTCCTCTTCTATTTTTTTTACTATTCAAAAGAAGTGTAAAAGAGTAAGTATAAGTTTCACTCTGACCATTAGTAAATCCTAATGAATTAAAGCCACACCTTGTTACGTGTTAGAGGGATAAGGTAAAGTGCAGTATGATAATCCCTATAGTTTATATTATACTCCCTCTGTTTTTTTTTTCTCACTTGTAATCATGGTACTATTCATACTTAGAGAGAATGTTCTCAATTTTTTTTAATTTATAAGAAAAAAAATATAGTCATGTGAGGTCTTGTTTGATTCGTCTCAATTGATACATTATTAATATTCAATCGTTATAATTTTTATTAATATATAATAAAAGATATTTAAGTTCAAAGAGGTGCAGTGGGAGACGCGCACATGAGAGTGAAAATGATAAAAAAAAAAAAAAGAGGAGTATGTAGCATCTGTGCATCTTTGTTGATAAACGATTATCTCTTCTATAATATTTGTAGAGAAGTAGAGTGATTGATAATACTGTTGTATGGGTATAACCCAAGTATGTTAGCGGACCCCTGTGATAAGTCCGCGAACACCATTGCGGACGCGAACATTGTAAATGTCGCCTACAGCTCTAACAAGTCAGTACATCAACGTGGTCCGACAACGTTGGCGGTCGCCCAACAAGACAAGATAAGGGAATCTTCCCAACTGTCAAATGCACCACGACCGTACACGTGTAAAAGGATTACGCACCCTGTCAGGTGAATAGTACTTCTATGAATAGCCAAATGGTACTATTCTGCAGGTACATTCTCTCACACTCAGGACTCTTATCTCTCTCTCTACTCTCTCTCTCTAAAATCCTATTTGGACACGTGCTGACTTGAGCATCGGAGGGGGTTTCCTCGCATCCCCCCGAGGGTAGTTCACGTTTGCTTCTTGTGCAGCTATTCACTAGCGGACGCTAACCCCAATCTTTGGCGGACTTCTCTCAAGACCGCCAACCGTTTCAACACCGAAACAACTTGGCGCTAGAAGGAGGGGGACCTCCCATCTTTGTGAACGCTAACTTGGAAAGAGCAAACGCTGACGGACGCGGTCCATAAGGATTTGATGCTGGTCAAGGGTCTACTCAGCCCATTATTACCGGACCTCTCGGTGCACCTCAAGTCTCAAATAGAGGAGCCGGGGACGGCAACGAACAAAAAACTCCTGAGAACAATGTATCTCAGGTCAACACTGGTGACGGATCACTCAACTTGACTCAACTCAGTCAGTTCTCTCCTGAGCAGCTACAAACTGTAGCGTCCTTCATCCAAATGTTACAAGCGGGTACTCCTCAACCTAACAACACCCCCACTCCTAATCCAAGGATTGGCCAAGTTCGTAGGCGGATGCCGACCATGACTGGTCGCAACACCGATGGAACACCGATAAGGAGAATGCGGACCTTCACTCAGGATGGACGCCAGATGGAAAGGCAAATTGAGGACCCTGAGTGTGAAGAAGCCATCCTAGAGACTGAGGATCCCAATCATTCTGAAGATGAGAATCAAAGTCATTCTCACCGAGAACACAACACCAGTGGTGCAAGCAATTATTCTGCTGGCGGGCATTTATTGATTAAGCCTAAGATGTCCCCCTTCATTCCAGAAATATTGAACCACCCCATGCCGCGGATCAAGATGTCGTCCTGCAAGTATGACGGCACCTCAGACCCAGATGATCACGTAGCCGCTTATGAGGGGCACATGTATTTATACACCCAGGTGGACGCTATCTGGTGTAAGGTCTTCCCATCTACTCTGACTGGGATTGCCCAGACATGTTTTAAAAGCATCAAGGCTGGTAATGTTTATAGTTTTTCCCAGCTTTCATCTATGTTCACCACTCACTTTGTGAGTAACAGACGCCGTGAGCGCACAACTGGCGAGTTGTTATCTATCAAGCAGAGGGAAAATGAGAGCCTGCGAGATTTCGTCGGCCGTTTTAACGCTGAGGCAGTCACCATCCCCCGTCTTCAGCAGGATGTGGCCGTCTTAGCTCTGATGACTGGGCTGAGGGAAGGGTCCACGTTCAGAAGCTATCTGGGCCGTAAAACCTTCACGTCCCTAGAGCCAGTCTTAAGGAAGGCAAACGACTTCATCAGGGGTGAAGAATTCGACAAGGCCGCCAGTAGCCAAAGTTGTGAGCCTGAAAAGAAGAAGGATGATAAACAGAAGAAAGAAAAGGGTCGCGGAAATGATCGCGGCCGGGATGAAAGGAAGCAAGAGTCAAATGTGGTCAAGAAAGGGAACGACCGCGAAAAGAATGACCGCGAATGGTTCGAGTATAAAGATAAGTTCGACGCATATACGCAGCTCACAACCTCAAGAGCTCAGATATATCAGATGAACAAAGATAATGATAAATGGCAACGTCCAAAGCAAATGTTTCACAAAAACCGTGATAAGAACAACTGGTGCGATTTTCATGGAGATCACGGCCATACTACTGAGAACTGTCGACATTTGAAGGATAACCTGGAGGATCTGATAAGACGGGGTTACTTCACTCAGTACAAAACCCAGTCAAAAGGAGACGTGGTGAAGCCAAATAATCAGAATGTACAATCGCGGATTTCAGAAATTCACGTAATAAGTGGCGGTCCGATTCATGGCGGTAGTGTGAACGGAGCAAAGGCCAGCCTAAAAGAATTCAGGCACCAGGTCAATTTCAACGAAAGCATGCAATGGAGAAGGGCGCCAGTGATGCCCGCCATGTCTTTCACTGTGGAAGACGCGAAGCATGCTGTCTATCCCCATGACGACCCTCTGGTGGTCACACTGAAAGTGTCGAATTGCATGATCCATAGAATTCTGGTAGATGGAGGAAGCTCCGCAAACATATTGTATTTCTCAACCTTTGAAAAGCTGATGATTGGCCGGGAACATCTGAAGCCTGTCTGTTACCCAGTGATAGGTTTCACGGGGGCATCAGTGATTCCTGAAGGTTTGATAACCCTACCGGTCAGGGTAGGAGAAGATGAAAATGCCAGGGATGTGATGGCGGAATTTTTGGTGGTTGATGTGCCTGGAGCTTATAACGCAATTATCGGACGCCCTTTTATCCATGACGTCCAAGGGGTTGTGTCAACTTACCATCTTACCATGCTGTACGTTTCCAATCTAGGGACGACAGTGAAGTTGAGAGGGAATCAGGAGATGGCAAAATCGTGCTACCTAACAGCATTAAAGCAGCCAGCAAAAAGAATTCCGGTAGAAGATCTTAATCCGCCAACTCGGAAGCAAAGGCCAGCTCAGAGGAAAGCTCTGGCAAACGAGGAAGAATCCGAAAAAGGAGATGATGAGATGGAGGTTTCAATGGAAGAATTGGAATCCAGGCCTGACGATACGCCAAGGCCCAAGCCGGACGGAGAAACGAAGCAGGAGATGCTGGCGGAGGATCCGGTAAGGACAGTGGCTGTTGGAACAGACATGGACCCAAAGGTCAGGGACAACCTGGTGACTCTCCTAAGAGCAAACGCGGATGTCTTCGCGTTCTCTGCGGATGAGATGCCGGGAATAGATCTGGCCGTGATGGTACATCGTCTAAATGTAGACAGCACTGTCCGCCCTATCAAGCAAAAGAAACGAAATTTTTCGGTCGAGAAGAACAAGGCCATCAAGGAAGAAGTTGATAAGCTGTTGGCAGCTGACTTCATTGAGCCATGTGATTACCCAGAATGGCTGGCCAATGTGGTCATGGTAAAAAAGCTAACGGCCAATGGAGGATGTGCGTAGATTTCACGGACCTCAATAGAGCCTGCCCGATGGACTGCTATCCGTTACCATGAATAGACCAGCTAGTAGACTCTACTAGCGGTCATGCACTGCTCAACTTTATGGATGCGTTCTCGGGCTATCACCAGATTAGTTTGCTCGAAGCCGATAGAAAGAAGGCAGCTTTCATCACAGATTGTGGCGTATACAACTACAAGGCAATGCCGTTTGGGCTCCGCAATGCAGGAGTGGGCGGTGCGGATGTGTCGTGTGCACCGCACCCGGTCAAAGATAAAATTTCTCCTACTCTCTTTTACAATTAAATGTAGAAGGGAAGTAAGGTTCGTATCCACAGGGAAACAGGGACAAGTTTAATATCTAGCGTGAATCAATACCTAGATGACTCTAAAGGTCGAGTAACCTAATAACAAGGGGGGTTTTCAAATAGAGTTTTAAACAAACTAAAATTAACTAGCAACTAAATAAAATGAGAAATCAATATGGAAAGATCTTGAATCCGATTAACATCCACTTCAATTCATTATCGATCCTTGAACCTCCACTCTAATTATTTCCATAATTATCTATTGTTGAGAATCAATCTCGCATTCTCCTTATTCTTAGTTGAATAGCACGATCAGCGTGACTATAAAACCCTAACTAAAGGATAACCTAGTCCGATAGCGTCTAAGTTCAATCCAATAGCAGCAATAAACACAGAGAACCAACAGACCTGCTAACGTCATACAAGCGATAAACATTCAACAGTTGATTCAATTTCCCTAAGAAATAACCAAGACGATCAGCATCTAAGTTACTCCCTAGTTTGCTACCAATTGATAAAAGAATAAAACAATCCGATTCTATTCTTAAATCTAGCATTAGATTAATTACACAATCAAACTAGTAACGTTCCTAGCATAATCATGCAAAAATCATAGAAAGCAAGCATAGAAATTAAACCATAATCAAAGGAACTAAATAGAGAGGAAATATCTCACAATAATTCTTGAAGCTTCATATTAATCTCGTTCAAGAACGGTTCAAGCTACAATCGGCATAGCAATAGCCAATTCCATAATTGAAATCTCCTAAAACTAAACTAGAAAATAAAAACTAAAAAGAGAAGATAAGAAGAGAAGAATGGAGTGTTGGATATTCTCTCTCCTCAAGTGTGTGTCCCCCCCAAGGTCCAAAAACAAAGTTTAGTATTTATACTAAGGCTCAAAAGTCAGCCGACAATTACACCGACCTAGGGGTCGCGAGGTGCGAGTCTGGTCGCGAGGTGCGAAGGATACTCTGCCTTCCGCAAACTTGGCTGGGCAAAGCTGGTCGCACTGTGCGAAGCAGGTCGCGAGGTGCGAGTAAGCAGGTCGCGAGGTGCGAGCGCTGGGCGTGCTATGGGCGAGCGCTGGAGCTGGGCGATGATGCTGCTGGGCGCGCGCAAGGCTTGCGGTAGTGCTTCGCTGCTGTGCTAGCAGTACGAGCTTGCGATGCTTGGTGCTGGCTTGGCTTCGAGCGCGCACGAGAGCTGGGCAGGCTTGGCTGCTACTTGGGCGAGCATGCGATGCGGCTGGTGGACGTGCACGCGAGAGCTGGGCGATGATGCCGAGATTGCGGTGCACGAGAGCTTGCTTAGGCTTGCGGTGGAAGTTGGTTATTGTTGGTGAGATGCAATGGTACAATGTTGTTGAGCCTCTCGAACACTTCCAAGTATATCGCTCAAACCCATTTTACCATAAAAGCTCGGAACATAAGACGTTAACACCAATTATCTCGCAAAGCTCCGAACTTCCGCTAAGGGTTAATTAAAACACGAACGTTAACAATTACAATCAAACCCTTAGCAAAGCGCATCTAAAATACCACAAAAACATCGTATAACTTGAGCGTATCAAATACCCCCACACTTGAACTTTACTCGACCTCGAGTAAACTCATAATGAGGATCACCCAATAAATCTTCACCCAAATTATCGACACCAACCTAAACTCTCCATCAACTACATCATCATCATCACATCATAACAACATCCGCTCAAAACCTAAACGTAAGGGAGGATGATTCCCCCACACTTAGATTCAAGCTCACCTGAAATATACAAAGACGCGACAACAATAATAACCAGCAACACCAACAAGTTTAACCAACAACACCAACAAGAATAAAAATGCCAGCTTACGACACACTAAACTATCAGCTCTCCCAAACCTCAAAAGATGACCTACTACTACTACTACTACAACTAACTTAGAATAGCAAGCCATGGAACAAAGACAAAAAGGGATAAATTCCATGCTTACTCCCAAAAACAAGCAATCAACCAAAAGAATGTGAAAGCCAAAATAAATCTTCACAAAATCAAGGATGAAATAACCAACCCAACCCGAAAACGCTTTCCACCTTATGACACCATCTCCGGCAAATGAGTTTTCAAAGTACAAAATTCTCTCTTAATCTCTCATTTTGCCTAGGAGCCCTTTCGGGTTTTCATCCTAGCTTCACACATTTCTTTTTGGTTGCATCTCACCATCTTACCCGCTCAATATAAGCCACTTTTTTGCATAGGTTGCCCTTTCGGGTTTTCAACCTATCCGGGCCCCCAATTTTGCCCGAGTCGCCCACCCTTGTGGGTTTTCAACTCAGCGGGTTTCATTTCATCACTTTTTTTTTATATTTTTTTGTTTTTCTCAATTTTTTTTCATTTTTTTTTTCAAATTGAAAGTAATATATACAACATAGATACATGAGAATGAGAATACCCTCCCGCCTACTTAAACTACACATTGTCCTCAATGTGTCGACAATTAAAAGAAAACGTAAACTGAAAAAGGGGGGAAATTTGAAAATCGGGTAAATCGAAGATCGAATGCTCAAAACTCATGGCAAACAATCCGTCAAACTCAAACTTCTTAACAACACCAACTCAAATCTCATAACTCAACTCACAACCCTCTCCCTCGAATCACTCAAACAAATGACAAATTCAAAATTTTAAATTCTTGAGATTTGCACCTAGCTTAAGAGATCGAAAAGATACATTGACAATCTCAATCCTATAGTGTTACCAACTCCTAGCTATTGAAGTCCTCCCAACGGATTTTATTTTGTGGATTTTGGTTACAAGTGAATTAAGATTGGTTGTGGATCTTTTGTAGTGTGTGGGCGGTGGGTGAAAGAAAATTTGTTGTGGTGGTGGAAATTTGATGAGAAATAAAGAAAAAGAAAGAAAATAAAAAGGGTCTCGGGTTGCCTCCCGAGAAGCGCTGTTGTTTAAAGTCGTGAGCTCGACTTAGTACCTTAAGCTTAATCATTGGGTTGTGCTCCATGTGTGACAATGGTGGTTCCATGTCAATCTCCACTTCAAGTACCTGCAAAATTAATTGAGAAGGACTCTTGCAATGCATCGTTAATACCTAGCTTACTACAACATGGTTGAGCATATAACATCAGATTATATCCAAAACCTAGCATTAAGTCAACAACAAACATCAACTAGTAGTACTCCTAGCTAATCCAAGTCATGACCATTAATATAAATATTTAAAGCTAGACAATAACCAAGATATAGAGTATGAGTCAATCAACCATTCCCAAGAGAGTTTAAGCAACAAGTTCCATGCTTCTTGTCCAAAAGACAAAAGTGAAATACATAAAGCTCAATGGAAGATGAAAACTAGAAACTCAAACAAAAAGGGAATTCTTTATATGAGTGGCCAACCAAAAACAAAGAGCACAAGCAATACCATCCAAAAATCACGCTAAATACAAACCAATAACACCGTTTCCCCGGCAACGGCGCCAAAATTTGGGCGGGCGCGGATGTGTCGTTGTGCACCGCACCCGACCAAAGATAAAATTTCTCCTACTCTCTTTTACAATTAAATGTAGAAGGGAAGTAAGGTTCGTATCCACAGGAAAACAGGGACAAGTTTAATATCTAGCGTGAATCAATACCTAGATGACTCTAAAGGTCGAGTAACCTAATAACAAGGGGGGTTTTCAAATAGAGTTTTAAACAAACTAAAATTAACTAGCAACTAAATAAAATGAGAAATCAATATGGAAAGATCTTGAATCCGATTAACATCCACTTCAATTCATTATCGATCCTTGAACCTCCACTCTAATTATTTCCATAATTATCTATTGTTGAGAATCAATCTCGCATTCTCCTTATTCTTAGTTGAATAGCACGATCAGCGTGACTATAAAACCCTAACTAAAGGATAACCTAGTCCGATAGCGTCTAAGTTCAATCCAATAGCAGCAATAAACACAGAGAACCAACAGACCTGCTAACGTCATACAAGCGATAAACATTCAACAGTTGATTCAATTTCCCCAAGAAATAACCAAGACGATCAGCATCTAAGTTACTCCCTAGTTTGCTACCAATTGATAAAAGAATAAAACAATCCGATTGTATTCTTAAATCTAGCATTAGATTAATTACACAATCAAACTAGTAACGTTCCTAGCATAATCATGCAAAAATCATAGAAAGCAAGCATAGAAATTAAACCATAATCAAAGGAACTAAATAGAGAGGAAAGATCTCACAATAATGCTTGAAGCTTCATATTAATCTCGTTCAAGAACGGTTCAAGCTACAATCGGCATAGCAATAGCCAATTCCATAATTGAAATCTCCTAAAACTAAACTAGAAAATAAAAACTAAAAAGAGAAGATAAGAAGAGAAGAATGGAGTGTTGGATATTCTCTCTCCTCAAGTGTGTGTCCCCCCCTAGGTCCAAAAACAAAGTTTAGTATTTATACTAAGGCTCAAAAGTCAGCCGACAATTACACCGACCTAGGGGTCGCGAGGTGCGAGTCTGGTCGCGAGGTGCGAAGGATACTCTGCCTTCCGCAAACTTGGCTGGGCAAAGCTGGTCGCACCGTGCAAAGCAGGTCGCGAGGTGCGAGCAAGCAGGTCGCGAGGTGCGACCTAGCTCGCGAGGTGCGAGCGCTGGGCGTGCTATGGGCGAGCGCTGGAGCTGGGCGATGATGCTGCTGGGCACGCGCAAGGCTTGCGGTAGTGCTTCGCTGCTGTGCTAGCAGTGCGAGCTTGCGATGCTTGGTGCTGGCTTGGCTTCGAGCGCGCACGAGAGCTGGGCAGGCTTGGCTGCTGCTTGGACGAGCATGCGATGCGGCTGGTGGACGTGCACGCGAGAGCTGGGCGATGATGCCGAGCTTGCGGTGCACGAGAGCTTGCTTAGGCTTGCGGTGGAAGTTGGTTATTGTTGGTGAGATGCAATGGTACAATGTTGTTGAGCCTCTCGAACACTTCCAAGTATATCGCTCAAACCTATTTTACCATAAAAGCTCGGAACATAAGACGTTAACACCAATTATCTCGCAAAGCTCCGAACTTCCGCTAAGGGTTAATTAAAACACGAACGTTAACAATTACAATCAAACCCTTAGCAAAGCGCATCTAAAATACCACAAAAACATCGTATAACTTGAGCGTATCAAGGAGAAACCTACCAAAAAGTAGTCGATAAGGTATTCGCGGATCAGAGGGGGAGAAATATAGAAGCATATGTTGACGACTCCATCGTCAAAAGTAAAACTGACCGTGAACACCTAGACGACTTAGAAGAAACTTTCAGAACTTTGAGAAAATATAAGATGAAGCTCAACCCAAAGAAATGTGTCTTTGGGGTGAGAGCAGGGAAGTTTTTAGGCTTTTTGGTAAGTAAAAGGGGGATTGACGCGAATCCAGACAAAGTTCAAGCCATTGTCGACCTACCTGAACCAAAGAGCGTCAAAGATATTCAGAGGCTGACAGGAAGGATGGCGGTCCTCACTCGATTCATCTCAAAATCGGCAGACAAGGCCTTGCCTTTCTTTGCGCTGCTAAGGGGAAATAAGAAATTTGAGTGGGGAGAGGAGCAAAGCAAAGCATTCCTGGCGGTAAAAGAGCACTTGAAGAGCTTACCCACCATTACAAGGCCTGAGACTGGGGACGTATTGCAATTGTACATCTCGGCATCGCCGAAAACAGTTGCGGCCGTGTTATTGGTGGAAAAAGAGAGGAGGCAACAGCCGATATATTTCGTCAGCCACATCCTTAACGGGCCGTAGAGCCGTTATCAGCTGGTTGAGAAAATGGCTTTGGCCGTGATAATCGCCGCTAGGAAACTCAGGCCATATTTTGACTGTCACCCCATTCAAGTTCTAACCAATCAGCCGCTAGAAAAAGCGTTGCAAAAGATGGATAGTTCCGGACTTCCGGCCGCTTGTTAAAGTGGGCCGTTGAGCTATCGGAGTATGATATACAGTATAAGTCCAGGACCGCTATCAAGGCGCAGGCCCTGGCAGATTTTATTGTGGAAGCCTCATATGAGGAGGAAGAAGTGGAACAAAAGGAAGTCTGGCTACTGGAAGTTGACGGGTCGTCTGCTGTTAGCGGATCCGGGGCTGGTATAGTAATGATCAGCCCTGAGGGAAATTCATACCAGTACGCCATCAAATTTGCTTTCCCGGCGTCAAACAACGAAGCAGAATATGAAGCAGCAATTGCGGGCTTAAGAATGTGCTTGGCGGCGGGTGCTAGGAAAGTGCTCTTAAAAACGGACTCACAGTTGGTCAGCGACCAGCTAATTAAGAGGAGAATTCGAAGTCAGAGAGGCCAACATGCTAAAGTACGTGGAAAAGGCCAAGGAGTTGATAGCTCAATTGAATCATTTTGAGATTCAAGCCATACCTAGGGCCGAGAACACGAAAGCGGACGCATTGTCCAAATTGGCAAGTTCTTACTCATTCAGCATTGAAAGAACCGTCACGGTGGACATCTTGAAGGAAAAGAGCATCACGGAAAAAATTGTGGCCGTCAACAGCGTAAACCAGCAAGGGGAGTGGTTTAGTGAGCTGGTGGCGTACAAGTTGGCTGGGACGCTTCCCAATAATCCTTCGTCCGAGATATGCCACCGTCATCAACAGGCCAGCCAACAATTTGCAGCCTATCCTATGCCCAACCCCGTTCGCTCAATGGGGAATGGACATCTTGGGACCATTCACCACAGCGACTGGAGGGAGGAGATTCCTAATAGTAGGAATTGATTACATTACCAAGTGGATAGAGGCAGAGCCGACAGCAAAAATCAAGGTAAATCAGGTCAAGAAATTCATCTGGCAAAATATTATGACAAGATTTTGGGTCTCCATGGCTATCGTCTTCGATCATGGCGTCCAATTCGATTGTCGTCTGGGCGAGCGCGGATGTGTCGTCGTTGTGCACCGCACCCGGCCAAAGATAAAATTTCTCCTACTCTCTTTTACACTAAGGTAGTATAATGGAAGTAGGGGTCGTATCCGCAGGGAAACAGGGACGAGTTTATATTCAGCGTGATTCGAAACCTAGATTAAGCTAAGGGCCGAGAAACCTAATAATAATTACAAAGGTGGGTTTCGAGTAGATTTACGAACAAACTAAAACTAACTAGCATATAAACAAAATGAGAAATCAATATGGGAAGATCTTGAATCCGATTAACATACACTTCAATTCATTATCGATCCTTGAACATCCACTCCAATTATTTCCATAATTATCTATTGTTGAGAATTAATCTCGTGTTCTCCTTATTCCTAGTTGAATAGCACGATCAGCGTGACTATAGAACCCTAACTAAAGGATAACCTAGTACGATAGCGTCTAAGTTCAATCCAATAGCAGCAATAAACACAGAGAACCAACAGACCTGCTAACGTCATACAAGCGATAAACATTCAACAGTAGTTGATTCAATTTCCCCAAGAAATAACCAAGATGATCAGCATCCAAGCTACTCCCTAGTTTGCTACAAATCGATAAAAGAATAAAACAATCCGATTCTATTCTTAAATCTAGCATTAGATTAATTACACAATCAAACTAGCAACGTTCCTAGCATAATCATGCAAAAATCATAGAAAGCAAGCATAGAAATTAAACCATAATCAAAGGAACTAAATAGAGAGGAAAGATCTCACAATAATGCTTGAAGCTCCATATTAATCTCGTTCAAGAACGGTTCAAGCTACAATCGGAATAGCATAAGCCAATCCCATAATTGAAATCTACAAAAACTAAACTAGAAAATAAAAACTAAAAGAGAAGACAACAAGAGAGGAGTGGAGTTGTGGAGACTCCCTCTCCTTGTGGCTGCTGCCCCCCTAGGTCCAAAAACAACTTTAGTATTTATACTAAAGCTCAAAAATCAGCCGACATTTAGACCGACCTAGGGGAAGCGAGGTGCGAGTCTGGTCGCACCGTGCGAGTGATCTCTGCCTCCAACACGAGCTGAAGAACTGGGCCAAGCCAAGCAGGTCGCACCGTGCGAGATTTCTCGCGAGGTGCGAGCAAGCAGGTCGCGAGGTGCGACCTATCTCGCGAGGTGCGAGATGCCGTGCTGGGCAGGCTTGGCTCCAGCGCTGGGCGTGCATGCTGGGCGCGCGCAAGGCTTGCGGTGTGCGAGCGCTGCGATGTGCGAGCTGGGCGTGCGGTGCTGCTTGGTTGTGGCGATGCTTGTGCTGGCTTGGGTGCTGCTTGCTGCGATGGGCGAGGCTTGGGCTTGCGATGCTGGGCATGCTTGCGATGGCTGGGCGTGCGGTGTTGAGCGTGCACGCGAGAGCTGGGCTATGATGCCGAGCTTGCGGTGCACGAGAGCTTGGTGAGAAGCGCGCACGAGAGCTTGGTTGGTGAGATGATGTTGTGCTTGCGATGCAGCTTGATACTTTGCTTGGCTCAAATGCACTTCACCTTGCAAGCTCGGAACATAAGACGTTAACACCAATTATCTCGCAAAGCTCCGAACTTCCGCTAAGGGTTAAATAAAACACGAACGTTAACAATTACAATCAAACCCTTAGCAAAGTGCACCCAAAGTTACGTAAATACTACGTGTAACTTGAGCGTATCATCGTCCCATACAAGCTTTTTTAACGGAATTTCGGGTGAAGTTTGCATACTCAGCCGTTTGCCACCCTCAGAGCAACGGGCAAGCAGAGGCCGCGAACAAGCAAATCTTGAATGCCTTAAAGAAAAAGCTAGATGAATTCAAAGGAGGTTGGGCCGATATGGTGCCGGCGGTGCTATGGTCAAATAGAACAACAGAGAAGGAAGCGACGGGAGAGAGCCCTTTCAAGTTGGCCTTCGGTGCAGAGGCGGTGTTACCGGTAGAGGTGGGGTTACCCTCCTATCGGATCAAACACCAAAACCTTCAGGAGAATAACCAAGCGCTCAGGGAAAGCCTAGACTTCCTGCCAGAAACAAGGCTCATGGCGGAACTGAGAGCAGCCGCCTACAAAGATAGAATCAGCAAAGCTTACAATAAGAAAGTCATGGAGAGACCGTTAGATGTTGGCGACTTGGTCCTTCGCAGAACAGCAGCCACCGGCAAGGCGCATATTGAGGGAAAGCTGACTGCTAACTGGGAAGGTCCTTACATCATAGCCAAGAAGATTGCTCTCGGTTCTTTCATTTTAAAGAGCATGGGTGACAAGGAGCTTAAAAATTGTTGGAATGCTAGCGTCCTAAAGAAATACAATGTTTGAGTTATTGAATGTAATAGGCCGAGAGCCACCCTTTATTACGTAAATAATACAAGCTTTCGTTAGCAATTCACCAATTGTCTAATTATTTTCATGCATATAAATCAAAGGCCATATGACAAGCTCAAAGTGCGTTAACGGTCATATGACAGACCTAGCACAATGCAAAAGCCATATGACAGGCTCAAAGTGCGTTAACGATCATATGATAGACCTAGCACAATACAAAAGCCATATGACAGGCTCAAAGTGCGTTAACGGTCATATGACAGACCTAGCACATTACAAAAGCCATATAACAAGCTCAAAGTGCGCTAACGGTCACATGACAGACCAAGCACAAGAAACTAAAGCCATATGACAGGCTCAAAGTGTGTTAACGGTTATATAACAGACCTAGCACAAGAGCATAAGCCATATGACAGGCCCATGTGCATTAGCGGTCATATAAAAGACCAGATGATAATTATCGTTGACAAATAAAAAGATTGGCGGACATACAACAATCAGACGATAATTAAAGCGACAGAAACGCAAGATATAAAGTACTTTCCCATAAAATAAAAGCTACTGGCTTGGCGGCCAACTACAGACAAAAAGAAGGCGGCCAAATAAAAGGCTTTTAGTTGGAATCGTACTTATAAAATTAAGAAACGTTAACGTTTACAAACGCCGACATGGGCCGAATAAAGAGATAAAATATTTAAAAGATTACAAACTACAAGCTATTGGAAGAACAAGAAGAGCTGAGAGAAGGCCGCCAAAAACTTCAAGAGGGGGGGCATCCTGGTCTGTATGCTCCACCAGATCCCGAGGGTCCGCATCTGCTATGGCATCCTCATCGGCAAATTTTGGATCCCCCTCGAATGGCGATAGATGTTGGCCGGCAGCATGAGCCTCTTCAATCACATTCCAGTCAAATCCTGGATGGTCTTGCACACGCACCTCATGGCGGCCGCCCAACCGCCATCATACCTCTTGTGGAGGACCGTTGCGTACTCCTAAGATTGCTGAAACTCAGCAATAGCCTGAGTTCTAGCTTGTGTCTTGGCATCCAGTACTGCAACCTCCTTTTCGGAGTTAGCGGTCTCCAGAGCCTTGGTCAATGCATTAACATTTTCCTCGGTCTCTTCCAGCAGAGCAGCCCTTGGTCTCAGGGTTATCAGCTTATCTACCAGAGGCTGCAATGCTGCTGTCTTCTCCGCCAGCTTGTCCTCCGTCTCCTTCAACAGATCCTGGTAAGTCTCCAGCGACTGCTTGTAGGTGTCGACCAACTTCTGGTACTCAACATACTACTCTATCAACTCAATAGCAGCATTGTTGGCCTGCAAAGATGAAAAGGGGACGTAAAAAAAAAAAAAAAAAAAACAACAAGTGAATGATAATAAAACAAGTGCGAAAACGTACCACAAGTTGGTCGTGAGCCAACCTAGCAGCAGGAGTCACCAAAGATCCTGCCGGCCTTTCCAAAGGCAGCTGCATGCCCTTAAGAATACGGTAGGCAAGGATGCCACCGTTCTCGGGGATGTCGGCATACAGTGATTCATCCTCCCTGACGTCCCAGTCAGGCTGATAAATCTTGCCGGGAACGATAGGCCGGCGAGCAAAAGAGGACGACACCGCGTCACTCAACGGCACCTCCTTCTTCTCAATCCACTCATGGTACCGAGAGAAGATGCTGGGAGATAAGTTGGATAAGAAACTGGGCATTGTAATAAGCTCCCGGATCTTCTCGCGGATAGAAGAATAAGAGCCCGACATCCAGGAGGCGCCGCTAACATGACCAGGGCCAGGGGCCGTGCCAACCTGTTCTCGGACCTCTGGAGGAGCATCCATATGTAAGTAATCTATCTGGACGCCCTCATCAGCAGGGGCAGAAGTCTCAGGATCCCCCATGACCTGCCTCTTATTGGCAGACGTATCTGCCGCAACTGACTCACGCGGCCGCCTCCTGTTACCACTACCACGGGCAACAGGACGGGAGATGGACGACCTGATTGGGACGGCATGGGATGACTGGCCGCTAGTACCAGCAACAGCGGCAGTAGCGCCCTGAACAGGAACGCGAACAACATTCTCCCCACCGCGGCCTCGGCGGATGTTTTGTGGCCCGTTGCGGTTACCTCCCCGACGGCCGTTAGTGTTACCGTGCATTGTCTCGTATTCGTAGGAGGGAGCAGGCGGCAAGTGTGTTAGCGGCTTGAGATTCTCGTCAACGCCAAGTGCGTCGAGATCAAGATGGTCAAAGCCTGCAGAGAAACAGGAAGCAGTTAAAAAAAGAATAAAAAAAAAAACAAAAAACATGTATTACTATTTTCATCAGACGGACCAGTCCGACAACAACACTTACCATTTTCATGAGTAGGGCAGAGCAGCATGGCCGACAAGGGCTCGTTCCCCAGGATGTACTTGGAATGAGGAATCCAATATTTGGGCTCTATAACCCTCGCCTCCTTCCCGTCCTCATAGGTAACTAAATAATCCTCCGTGTCAAAATAATCAAAGGCCGCTAACTCTTCCCCAAATAATGGAATAATGGGTAAATGCTCCATATGAGGACGAGGCTCGGTGAAATGACGACGCACAGGATAATCTTCAGGAACCTGCAACCAAAAGAAGGCATCCTGCCAACCTTTTAAACCAGTCATTTTAGGTTGGACGGTCATCTTCTTGTCGGCTGTAGTTAGCGACCACCAACCTGCCTGCCTCGAAGATCCATTCTTCTTCAGCCAATGGATGTGGCGGAACAAATTCAGCGTTTGTGGAAAATCTAAAAAACGGACAACCCAGATGTACGCTATCAAATTCCGGTCCGCCAAAGGAGTCAATTGAGCCAAGCACACGTTGAACGCGTTCAAGATCTTTACCAAAAAAGAATCCAGAGGAAGGCGGA
Source organism: Beta corolliflora (assembly GCA_947648045.1). NCBI lineage: Eukaryota > Viridiplantae > Streptophyta > Magnoliopsida > Caryophyllales > Amaranthaceae > Beta > Beta corolliflora. The sequence continues at coordinate 1,226,444 of CANSZD010000186.1, read as the reverse complement.
GGCCAAACTCGAAGTGATGAGTGTACACGGCCACGTGACCGGGAGGACACTCTGTCACAATAGCCCTCTCTGGTGGAACTATCAGCCGATAACCCTCGGGAAAATTATATAAATCCCGAGCAACCCTGGGATAGGAAAAATCATTGGCGTCCTGACACCATGGCCCGTCAATCTCTACGCTAAGAGGACCAGCACTATAATCAGCAGGCAACCAAAGAGCATCAGAGCCCGGTCCAGCCTCAATCTCATCCTCCATTTGATTGGAGTCGCCAACCCTTAATTCGGCAGCGCGGGAACTTTCCCGAATCATGTGTGCCGACAAAGGCACAGAATCAGCCGCGTCCTCAGTAACGCGTACAGCAAGACTCGCAGGAGCACTGCGACGGTGGTAAACAGTCTCCTGGCGGACCATAACGGTAGCAATGGAGTCGCTGTCGTCACCTAAATCAATAATATGAGGGTTAGGAGCCGCAGATTACTGTAAACGGTCGAAAAAGTCGGCCGTTACCTCCACCCAGCATCAGTCAAACTATCCAACCAAGCATGCTCTCTAAGAGGTGCTACATCAAGGCCGGGAACGACATCGACCGGAGGATGCCTAACGGATCGCCTAGCAAGAATCTGGTGCCTAAGCTCTCTAAGCGTTTGCCGGTCACCACTCGGACTAGCGGATAGATACCTCCTAGTCAGGCTATGCTCCTCAGGGGTAGCAGGGTCGTTTAGAAACTTTGACCTTAACTCTTTTTCTCTCTCAGTGGTAAGAGGTATGTCCGCTAACAACCTGGTCCTCCCCACTGGGCTTGAGCCAGAAGCAGGTTCACTATCGGCCAAGGGAGAGGCAGGCTCACTATTGGCCAAAGGGGAAGAGGGCTCGCTATCGGCCAGGGGAGAAGAAGGGTCACTCTCGGTCATGAACGCCTCACTAGGGGTATTCTGGCTATCAGACTGATCCGACATGACGAAAACGCATAGAAACTTAACAAAACGCGGAGAGAAATTGAAGAAATCCTGGAAACGAAAGGTCGCCGGAGAAAAGTAAAGTAGTAAGTGAAAGACGCCGGAAAAGGTAAATAAAGTCCCCGAACAACGAAATTGCACCGAAAAGCTTGAGCTTGAGCCAAGAAACCACCGGAAAGATAGAAAAAGCACCGGCGAAAGACAAATCTTCAAACCCAGAAAAAACCCAGAAAATGTTCGTCAAGAAAAGACGAAATTTTCAGTGCACTAGAACCGGAAAATGAAAACTTGAAGATTGAGTAACTTTTCGAAGTAATTTGAGCACAGAGAAAGCGGTTTTTAAACAATGCAAGCTTCGGCTATGGAGGTTTTATCAGAGAAGAAAGGGAGAAGGAAAGAGAAACTCTTGAGCGTATGATAAAAAATCAGAAAAAGACAATTGCTCCGATATATATGCACGAATGAACGGCTGAGATTGAAAGACCTC